>JAJJWW010013840.1:0-30116 GCA_023531295.1 Papaver armeniacum | reverse complement strand
TTAGATGGATCTGTCATGTTGTTGGATGTTTGCAGCACTGTTAAGGACGTTTTGTCTCAAATGAAACAATCTGTCCAGGATCTTCAGTCATCCATCCGTAGACGTTCAAACGAAGTCGACACATACATTGCCTCCAGAAAGAAGGTTGCCAAGGTGATCCGCAAGTGCCTTGCAGAAGTTAAAAGAACTGCTAACAAAAAGAATGATGTCAGTCTTCTGAAGGAAGTTGAAGCTACCACTCTAGCAGTTTTGGAATCCATTCTGTCATTTTTGTCTGAACCAAACCAGAACAAGTCTATGATCTCTAAGTTGATGTCCACCAAAGGTGCTGCACAGCAAATTAGTGAAGTTATGAAGATTGACATCACATTAAAATCCAAAGGCATTGAATTCAAAGATGTTCAGAAGCCATTGGAAGCAATTGAGATGAATCTTCAAGATCTTGAAGCTGGACTTGAATCTGTCTTCAGGTGTTTGATCAAAAACAAAGTTTCACTTCTCAACATTCTGAACCACTAGGATATTTTTACCTCCCATTGGCATCTTCCGCATTTTATCAGGAATTGCCCTACGGAAATTTTACTGTACATTTTGTATATAAAAGAAAACAGCTAACTATATTAATACAAACAAATTTTTACTCTAAACAATTGTTGCAAATTCATATCGTTCACTATGTTTTTACCTTTGTGGTGTGTTTGCAAATTTACACTCGTTAAATATATGTTGGTTCTGTCGTAATGCACGTGAATTACCCGGTAGTTAAGATTAGAATGATTGTGGAAGCATTGACCTTGATATCTATTATCAAATGAGCATGTGAAGATACTAAAATTTGGTGATACGAGGGGACATAACCTATAGAATGATCAAATTTAAAGCTGTCAAGATTCTATCTGTTGCGACGGTAAACAACATACATAATGAATGACTATTGTTATACCTTTATAAATGTATAGGAAACACGATCCGGATATGATTGAGACAATAAAAATATGAGTACCTCAAACGCGGACTAGAAGCTGTCAAAGATTCCAAGTTATTCTTTTGAGCTGGGGGATTTTCGTTTAAGACCTCAGCTATAATTCCAGGCTTCAATTATTACTTGGATTCAAACTTGGAGTGATCATCATCCGATTCATCCCCAATGTGGCATTTCCATCTTTCATCCATCTATTTTTGAAAGTCCTCCAGGAGTAAGGTGGCGAGTTTTGATTTTTCCATGCCAAGTTGTTTTCACCTTTTTCTGCATAACCCAAAAGGACCCAAACTCCTTGTTAGTTAGGGAACTCGACGATTTGCATAAGCCTATAACAAGTCCATATTTCTTATCATTCTAAACAACTTTTGCAAGATCTCAATGCTAAACTCATGCTTCAGATTAAAATTTAAGTTCAGTACATAAATTATTTTTCATTAACAGGAGCCACCAGGTGAAATGGATGCTGCTGCTTCTGGTTTATCTCTCAACTGGCTGGTGTTAATAAGAGTGCACAGGCGCAGCCTTCTTGCTAATCACCTAATGAACATGAGTAGCATTCATAGGTGTTAGTATGAACAACTCATACCATCAACATAACAAAACCCTGACGGTGCACACTTCTTAGCAGGACTTTTTTTGGTTTTTCTTTGATCGGCAATATGAAAATTTTATAAGAAAAGGCCTACCAGTGGTAAGCAACGAGAGTTACAGAGAGAATACAATAGCCAAATCCTATGAAACAACACTTCTCTATTCCAGAGACCCAAAAAACTGAATAGCCCAGTTTGTCTCTCCAAGATTCATATAAGCACAAACCAAAGAATTCTAGTCATTTCTTCAAATGACTTTAATGCACAACCAACCCTTAAGAGTAGAAATCCAAAACAGCATATTCTAAACAAAGAAACTAGACCCAAATCCTGATTTCTAAACATGGGTGTTGTTGGATTGAATGATCTGGTGAATTACCGGAGTTGAGTTGTTTTAATTCACTGTTACATTTTTCTACATTTTTGTAGAATTTGGAGCAGGTTATGTTCCATTCTTCAGCTTCTGTTGCCCATTCTTTCTTCTTTTTTTTTTTCAAAAGGAAAGGATAAATATTAACTGAAATTTATTAAGCTACATTGTTTTCCTCCATTGCCCATTCAAATTCTAGAGTCGTTACACTTTTACTTACCCCCCGGATTTCCATTTTACAGCTAATAAACAAATGCTTCTGTCGCATGTCCACCAGCAGGGCATTTGGTCTATCTAGTGGTATGATTCTCGCTTAGGGTGCGAGAGGTCCCGAGTTGAATTCTTCTCGGAATGCCCCAACACCAACGCCCTTATAGCTCAGTGGTAGAGCGTCAGTCTTGTAAACTGAAGGTCCGCAGTTCAATCCTGCGTGAAGGCATTTTTGGAAATTTTAGTCCCATTTCAGTCTTGTAAACTAAATGTACACTGTTCAATCCTGCGTTATACGAGTTTCTCATCAAGAAATACCAACCAGGTGCTAGTAAGTTTTGTTGAAGCGCCCCCAAATGTTTTGGTATATGCTGTCACGTCAAATTGTGCTTAGATAGGTTGTTAAACTCAAAGGAGAAGCTGATTTTGCTTGTTGTTCCCACGCGCTTCTGTGCACATGTCAGTCTAAAAAATCTAAAAGGGCCCAACCGGGTTCGAACCGGTGACCTCTTGATCTGCAGTCAAATGCTCTACCACTGAGCTATGGACCCATTTGTCATTAAGGCTGTTATTTTGAGACAACTACCGACTTTCAACACCAACGATCAAATTTGTAAAGAATTTCTCTCTGTGTCCATAAATTTATTTTTTTGGTTAAAGTTGAATAAAAAGGTAAAAACAGCTATGACAATTGGAACGGGAATGAATTGGCCGTTAAACATAAAACAACAGAACTTGAGGCTTTTAGTCATATTGCATTCGCATTTGATCAAATTTCAAATGAAGGAAAGTCAGTTTCAACTACCAGACCACAAAATTGTACCAGGAAAAGGCTTTATACACTCAGCAAACAAGATAAATAGATACAGTTTCCAAAACTGCACGAGGCTCCTGGTGACTATGCTAAATTGCTAACTAGAAAACGGATGAAATAGTTGCCAAAAGAAAACTTGGCTTGATTGGGGTATACCCAAATTAATTGGGGTATACCTAATAAGACAAAAGCTAGGTCATTTTGAAGTAAAAGAAGCCATCCCTTAACCTTGTATTTTCTAAATGGCAAAATTGCCCCTGCAACGATTAACACTAATTTAATTGAAATGATTAAATTAGTTAAATTAGGTAGTTGATTTATATGAGTGGGTTTGGAAATAATTGAGAGTAGGAAAGAGTATGAAGTGGTAGAGGAGGTTTTTTTGGGGGGGGGTTAGGGTTTTGAGAAATTTGTGATATGAGTGAGATGCGTGATTCAAATCCTGATTTTGAAGTGGGGGAGTCTTCTAACTTTCCTCCTACAAATGAGTACTTATATGATGATCTACCAGACCATGATCAAATGGATTATATGCATGATCCTCACTTTTATTTTCCTCAAACTCAAGATGGGTATGGAAGTGATGAATGTCTTGAGCCAAACGTAGAATCCAACGACCAAAAAGAAGAGAATGGAGCTGCAAGTAATCAGGTAGACAACATACGTGGTGAAGATTGGGATTTTTCCATGCAAATGATCGATTTTGCTTCTTCTTTTTTTACTTTTGTCGCACGTAGTCGGCAAGGCCGACGATTGTCGATCATCTTGACCGTAAAGGTCGGCGTCAGATATATTACCCAATGCTCCGACTTTTCATGAGTAGTATTCTGGTCGGCAAGGTCGAAAATATGAACCCTGCCGACTACAAGTTTTTTTGCGTCGTGATTTGAAACATGTTTAGGCCGGCATTGTAGTGGTACGTAGACCCTGCCGACTATAGCATGGTCGACACTGTTTTATTTTCCAACCAAGCCGGCTGTAGCTTAGCCGGCGTGGTTTTATATATAGACCATGCTGACTAAAAGATTTTTTGCAGCACCGGAAACGATTTTGAAACATGCTTAAGTCGGCATTATTCTGGTTCGTCGACCCTGCCGACTGTTGTTTGGTCGACGCTCTTGTTTTCTTCGACCAAGCCGGCGGTTATTTAGTCAAGCATTGTTTTATATATCGACCTGCGACTTTTGTAGTACATATCAACTAACTTGTGTTGTTTTGTAGATTGCATTGGTACCGATGATGGATCGACCTCAAGCTCACAATGTTAGGGGTCCCGATACTTCCGCACATTATGCTAATGATTTGGAATGGAAGGAAAAAAACGCGGTAAATTGGATTGTTGAGAAAGCAAAAGAGAAGATGTGCGTTCTAGTGAAAAACACCCAACAAAAATCTACGCGGTTTGAAATGGTATGCGAGTGCAGTAGGTCTCCGGACGCAAGTCACAAGAGAAAGGGTTATGTGTATGATAAGAAGACGACTAGGGTGTACAAGACGAAGTCAAAGAAGTGTGGATGCCAATTCAAGATTATTTTTGGAGGAACAAAGAAACCGATGACATGTGGAGAATGAATAGAGTTGATGTTGGTTGGCATAACCATAAAGATCCCGAAAGTCATGTTGGGCACTTCCAAGTTGCCAAGTTGCAACCGCACGAGTTCGAACAAGTTGGGGAATTAAACCAAGCAAGCTCCTTAGTAAGTTCAAGAGGGACGACCCGCATAACCTTTCTTCATTGTCTACAATTTATGCGGCCAAGGCAACCATCAAAAGAATTGAATGAGATGGAATAAAGGTAATGGAAGAATCACAATGGTTGGCACACAAATACAACTACACGGTGAGACACCATGAGTCATCGGAGGAAAAGGTGGATTGTATTTTTCTTGCGCATCCCGATATGATTCAATTGGCGCGGTGCATTTACCAAGTTTTGTTCATGGATTGTACTTATAATACGAATAGGTACAACGTGCCTTTGTTGAACATTGTTGGACAAACCTCGGATAAGCAATCTGTTAGAGCATTGTTCGGTCGAACTCGCATATGTTATCTCAAGCATGTTTGTCAATGTTAGTGATCAAAACTATAAGTCTTGATTACTAGCCTATTATAGCTAAAGGTCGGACTAGGATATGTAGTTGAGCTCAAGACTCCATGGAAATCATCATACAAGACGAAGGACTACTCAAGGAACTGGTGGAACTTCATCGACTAAAAGGTATGTGGAGACTTGAACTTATCTGTCACTCAAAAGTCTATTTACTCTATCTCATATTCTAGAGACAAAAGTCGTTTTGATATATAGACTTTCATTATACATATTTGCTATTTCGAGTCGAGTTTAACTCGTCTATCTATTTCTCGAAATATGTGTTGGTAAGCTTTCGCTTTAGCCAAATTCATCTTTACCTAGTGACGAATGTCATGTTATGTTTCAATCACTTTGAAAATTGCTCCCCACGAAAAATGGTCTGTGAATAACGGCTATATAACGTCCTCTGAGAATGTTTCAACGATTGAAATGAGAGTTTAGATTACATAACCATTGGTAGGATATAAGCATTGTTGTGGAAACACATATATGTATAAGTCCTTATTCCTTGAACCAAAGTTTGCGAACTTTTTTGATCAACAGAAACAGAATACAGCGTGAGCCAAGTCCGCGAATTGGCGAAAGTTCTCGACCCGAGAATTTCTGTTGGAGTTTGTGAACTCCTTCCGTGAGATTAAGTCCGCGAACTTGAGTAGGTCATATCTAAAATCAGTTGTTCTTGAACTCATGTTTATATAAACTAAGGAACGCTTTTTCAAACCGTGGCTATAAAGTTCATGAACCGATTTGAGTGAATCAAACTGTTTTTCTTCGAATGTGTCTTGTGTAGTTACATAAGATCTAAGCAATTGAACAACTCTCTAACTAGTTCATTTGAGTCATTTGAACTAGTTATGGTGAAGAAGAATATGGTTGATATGAAATTGCTCATATGGCTAACCATTTGGTTAACTATTGTTGAACCAACAAATGTCAATGCATGGGAATGGTTACATAAACCCAAAATTGGACATTTCATTTGTGTGTAACAAGCTAAGGTTTCGATCTAACGGTTGAGAAATATTAGATTGAATCTAATCAGGTTTTTATCTAATGGTGAATATTGAATGCTTTGTTACCAAGCTAACATTGATTGCAAACCCTGATTTGAAAAACTATATAGGGAGAACTCTAGCAACTAGGAAACCTAATCCCCACACCTTACGTGTGATACTAGTTGCATAAGCTAGAGTCGATTCTCCTTTAACCTTGGGTTTTCTTCTCTAAACCAAAGTTAACGACTTAAAGACTTCATTGGGATTGTGAAGCTGGCCGATACTACTTTTCTTGTAGTTATGTGATCTCGATCTTGCTGTTTCTATCGCATTTGAGTACGTTAGAATAATTGGCTTGAGATTTATATCTCCGATAGGCAAGATAGAAAAGAAATCACAAACACTTCGTCTCATCGTTTGTGATTCCGCAATATCTTTTTTCGCTGCGTCGATTAAGATTATTGTGAGGTGATTGATAATACTAGGTTGTTCTTCGGGAATATAAGTCCGGTTTATCAATTGGTTCCTGTTCACCCACTACACCATTTTAAGGGATTAGCAACCCAGTTTAGCAACGGCACTAGTGCCGTTGCGAATTTTCTGTTGCTAATCCCCGTTGCTAATTATTCGCAACGGCCAGAATCTGTTGCGAATTTCGCAACATCAGCAGGAAGGTTGCGGATAGCAACTGCGGAGATTTTACGCGTGCGGTTAGACTGTGTGTCTGGTAACACCTAGTTTGACACTTTGACTTGACTCGACGTGTGTGAGATATGTGTGTGAGATCCTTTAAACCCTAATTCTCATACTAACTTACCCCTTCTCTCTTTCTATTCTTCTCGGTCTTTATCCCTGCCGCTTCTTCTTCTTCTTCTTCTTTTTCATAAAAATAAATAAATGAAGATTCATCTACGAAATCCCATCAAAAACATCATATCTTCTTTGTTCTCTTCATTACCACTAACTGAAAACGAAGATTCACCAGCAAAATCCATCAACAACATCATTGTTGAAGATTTGTTCTGAATCGATGAAGAATAGTCGATGAGGATCATCAACAATAATCGAGAGTACTTTATTTTGCTTAAAGCAATTGCTAATTATACTGAAACTCAGATAATGTCTCTTCGTTGGTATGATGTTGGTAAAGGAAACCCTAGTTTTATTTTTGCCTTAATTGATGCTGATGTGAATTTTAGGGATTTATCAAATGAGAAATTTTTGTAATTTACATCTGTTAACTCAAGTAATGTAGATGTGGCTATGGTTTTGATTGAATCTGGTTATGAGATTGATGGTTTGGTTTTTACATGATTCAATTGATTATTGTTTGCAGCTGTCTGTTGAATCAGGTATATCAAATTTGTCTTGATTAGTTACATGTTCAGGTTTATTTGCACGTTTGCAGTAAATTTAAGTTGGTTGATGTATTACTATTGCTAGGATTTCAAAGGAAGAGGAGTAACTCATGGCATTTGATGATGAAAGTGGTAGGAGTTCACATAAGGTGATGGACATGACATCCCATCGCGGAAGTGGTGGTGGCATTATGGACAAACCAGGGGTGTGTGTTATTCACATGTTTTCTGATTGAATAAGGGGATTGCTTTTTGTTACTTCTTTTTTGTTGGAGGGTGTAAGTTTTGAATTGATTTTGTTTGATTAAATTACTAACAGGGACAGAAGATGGCAATGGTAATTTGTTGGCTTCTAGGGAATGGATGTCTTCTTTCTTGGAACAAGTATGTTAACGATGCAGGATTACTATGAATACTTGTTCCTGGTATGTTTTTTAGTTTGTTTACGTTTTTCCTTACTTTTATGCCATATATATGCTTTGAATTGAGAGTTTAAGTGAAATCAGTTTGGTTGAATTTTCATCCTCTTCCGTAGGATGCAGTGTGTTTAATAGCTTCAAGTTGCTTTGTTTAATAGTGTGTTCAATACTCGAGATGGTGGCATTGGTGACTTATACTTTTGGAAGTCATTGGATGTGGTGAAAATGCAATGCAGGTTAATGGCAAAGAGGGTAAACCTCTCAAAGGAAGTTATGCCGTACCTACTAATGGTGGTCCCCTTGAATGGAAGCATAGGAAAACAAAGCTGACAAATCCAAAGCCTTTTCGACTTAGGACATATGTAAGTAAATTTCTTTGAAGAAAAGATAATTTTTAAGCTGATCCTCATAGGAGTTATTCTTTCACATTCACAGATGAATCAAGTACAGTCAGAATAACGTCTTTCTCGTAATTTGATTGTTTGAGAAGGTTTGAATTAGCATCTGAAATGGTTTTGCTAATGTGAATTTTTCACTTGAACTGTAAACAGTATATTAAGGAAAATGAAAGACTAAGAGCTATAATGGGAATGTGGAGTGAGCGAGCAGACAAGGCGTCTACTAATATTTTTTGTCAAATTTTTAGAACTTCCAATATCTCAAGATTGATTCTATTTCTTATTAATACCTTATACTGATACTGCAAACCTTGTCATTTACTACTTTATACAAATATGGATTAACACCTCCTTTACTGTTGATATTATTGCGAATAGCTTCCTGATGGAGAACTCAGAACAAAAATTGAGACTCTTGCTTCTTCCCTGAGCTTTCCTTTGAAGAAGCTTTTTGTTGTTGATGGATCTACAAGGTCAAGCCATAGCAATGTGAGGATTCATATCTATACTTGCATCTCTCGTTGTACAGTAAAACTTCAATAAATTAATAATGTTGGGACTGCTAAATTCTATCAATTTAGCGAAGTATTAATTTATCGATAAATTAATAAGTTATTAAATTATCGAAATATTCTAAGTTTAAGTTTCAAAATAAAAGAAAACGAAATATTTAAGTTAACTTAAAGATTTCCCGAACAACAAATACATTGAAGGTTATGAAACGGGAAAATTAAGTCCGAAAAATCAATGTCCTTATGAGGCAATTAATCTTGCAGCTTTCGTCATGGACACCAGATGTTCAATAAAAGTTAATTGCAAATTGTTTCCAACATTGTAAACTTCGGTCACAAGAAAATGAAGATGTACCAACCAAGATGAAGGTATGAATGAATTTGGATTAATAATCAATGAGTTGAATTACCATAATCAAATAAATGTCGACATTTTGCAAGACTATCCAGTGAAAAATGATAACAAGATCGGAAATTTGGACAGACGAAGAAATTATTGGGAGTGCTATATCAAATCCCCAAGAAGAGGAACTAAAGGATGATAGTTGCGTTGTGGAGCCAGTTTCTCGTAAAAAAATAATCTTATCAATAGTAAAGCTAAATGATTTCCTTCTACAATTTGAAAAAGACACTCCTGAACTCCTCAAGGGACTACAAAATATCATAGATAAAGTTCAATGTTGCATAAATGTGAACAAGAAAACAAACAATTTTGAAATTTTATTTTAGTAAGGCTTCATAATGTAGTGCTATTATAATGATTATTAATTTATATTTCAGTTGGGCCCTATTGGACACTTAAAATTTCTATTATCTTATAAATTTAGCGAGGTTATTAATTTAATACACTGCCCAATTCGGGACCTAGGTAAAAATATTATTTTAGCGAAGTTATTAATTTATCGCGGATTAATTTATCGAAGTTCTACCATACACGTAATTTTCTTCTTTATACTTCGCAGACTGTGCTTTACTGCTAAGACTCAGGATGATGGTGATGCCTTGTTTAGCCTCCAGTTATCTACGAAAATAAGCCTCTTCTTACGGTATCATTCGTATGGCTTGTTCGCAGAGGATTACAGATAGTCTGTATACTAAATTTGTAGATATTCTTATTGTCCACGCACTTAATACATTCTTCTTGTGCTTGGTCTTAACTTCTCTGTCTCCGCTATCAATAATTAATCGCCTTAACTTTTGTTGTCTATAATTTATTTCATTCTAGGCGGATGCATTTGCGAAGAAGCTTGGTTATACGACAACGCTCCGGGAGGGTCTTATTAAGCTGCAGGTATGATTGCCCCCAGTTTCTGACTACATTAGGATTTGTCTCATTTGATCCCCTGATTTTCTGGATATCTTTGGACTTGTACCCATTTACTAATTTTTGGGTCTGATGTTTTTTGCCAGGAAGAAAATCTATCGGCAATGAATACAAGATCCATTCAACAGTTTCTAATTCTATTATATTTGTGTAATTGGCAGTTCCAGGTTAATTGAATGATGCTTTGTTGTAAGATCAGAAGGGTTAGAGAACAAAGCAGTAACATTAGGTCCCTTAGCAGCTGCAAGATTTGTAAGTTTATGTGGTATCTCCTTAAAGTAATTTAAGTTGTAAAAACTTAGGATTTTGTAAGTTTCTATGAATTGAACTTAAGATAAGCAAGTTTCTATGTGTAACTAGTTTACTCTGATACTTAGTACACATTTGTATCAAATACTCATACTTTTTGTTAACTTCAATTGAAGAATCTTTTTGTTTAATATAATACAGTTCTGTATGTCCATTGAATGAATGAAATTGTAGATTGTATATATATGTGGATATGATGAATAGGGGGAACTGGGTAAATGTGGGGGGAAATGGATTTTGACCTGGTCAATGAAGACTTGCCTTTATTTTATGTTGCAAAATATTAGCAACGTCTTTGATATGTTGATAAATTAGAACCAGAACCAATAACATTTAGTTCCGGGTAGGGTATTCCGGTAATTAAAAACAGCTTAGCAACGGCATATCGCGGTTGCGAATAAACAAAATCGCAACGGCACGGTCCGTTGCGAATCCCCGTTGCTGACCAAGAATCGCAACGGAGCTTATGCCGTTGCGAAAAACTGCAACACCGAGTTTTGAAACGTCAACCTGCCGTTGCGACCCCGGTCAGCAACGTCCAGGCTCCGTTGCTAATCCCTAAAAATGGTGTAGTGACCTTAATTTATGAAAACACGGAAAAAAAAACTCATAGGTATATTCATGGGAGACGGATTTATCTATTACCGTAGACTTTTCTGTGTGATACAGATTTGTTTATTAAAGTCTTTGACTTTGGGTCGTAGCAACTCTTAGTTATGGGTGAGATCAGCTAAGGCAATCAAGTACGTAGCATCCTGCTGATCGTGAGACGTGGAGCATAACTGTACCTTGGATCGGTGTGATATTGATTGGGGTTCAACTACAATCAAAGTAATCGAAATCGTTCCTCGGTGCTACTCGGTTGGGGAGCTTGGACCGAGGAGCAATAAGTTCGGACTTGGAAATCGCCAAAACTCGGTCTAATACTCGGAATTTATTTATTAATAATTTATATATTGCTGCTCATAAGTCATGATTTGTACCTAATTAAAATTAAAATTTTAACATTATGATGTAATTAAGTGTGTAATATTATTATATTGAACGTATTTATCATGTATTTAGAGGTTTTTATATTTTATAACTCTCATCTAAGGGTTATGAATATTTTATTTTCTGATTTAAGTGCATGCAAGGCCAACTCTTAAAAATCGTTAACTCTTTTTGCTAAAAAAATCAGTCCAAATCGGCCGCCTTAATTGCTACAAATCGGAGAGGCCTTGGAATCGGAAATCGCCTCAGTCATAGAGCTTGTAGCTATTACTCTCGGTGAGTAATCGGCCTTGGAGAGCGATTTTGACTACACTGACTACAGTCCATACCGAAGTTAATTTGGAGTAGGCTAGTGTCTGTAGCGGCTTAATACAGTGTGTGTTCAATCTGGACTAGGTCCCGGGTTTTTCTGCATTTGCGGTTTCCTCGTTAACAAAATTCTGGTGTCTATGTTATTTCTATTCCGCATTATAGTTTTTTATATAATTGAAATATCACAAGTTGTGCGTTGTTCAATCAATTAGAATATCCAACCTTTTGGTTATTGATTTAATTGATTGACACTTGGATATTGGTCTTTGGTACCATCCAAGTTATCTCTCTTTGATAAAGACTCGCAAATTTCTATTTGCTTGAGTAAAGATCAAATCGAGAGATTGAGATATAAACTCTTTGATATACTTTTCTCTAGATTGAGTCTGACTGTCTAGTTGATTCTCTAGAAAGTATATTGGAGTTTGTCCATACAGATTGCTAAGCGAAATAATGGGTGTGGTTGTTGTACCCCCGCTTTTTCAATTGGTATCAGAGCAGGAAAACACGTTCAAGACCTTATAAGTATGTGTTTGTAGCGATCTGACTCTATGGACAGAGGTGCTATCTCTATTAACGTACCACCAGTCTTCGATGGCTCTAATTACTTATGATGGAAAATTGCTATGCGTGATTTTCTTCTAACGCGTGATTTTCAATCATGGGTATATGTTGTTAATGGCTATGATCCTCCCGTTGTGGCAGTTGGAAATGTAAACGTTCCCAAGAATATTGGTGAATACACCCCTGCTGAGATACTTGCTGTAAAGCAAAATTCCGACGTTTTGAATGCCATCATACATGCCATTACCCAAAATCTTCAGCACTATGTGTCAAATTGCACTAAGTCGCAAGAAGCTTGGGATATCTAAAAAACCGTTTTTGAAGGTAATACCAGTGAAAAGGAAGCTAGGCTTCAAAACCTTAATTCCGATTGGGAAAACCTTCGTATGGCAAATGAAGAAAAATTTGATGAGTTTAATCACAAAATGTCTGAAATTGTTAATGCATCTTTTGCATTGGGTAAGACTATTCCTGAAAAGGACATTGTGATGAAAATTCTCAAATCGCTGCCATCCAGATACGATTCTAAGAAGCATGCCATCGTTGAGGGAAATAACCTTGATAATCTCTCCAGAAATACGCTGGTTGGGAAGCTTAAGATCTTTGATCATGAACATTCATCCAAAACTAAGGATGTTGCGTTCAAAGTACTAAAAGACACTAAATTACTTGATAAAAGTAAAAAATTGTATATCTCTGAAGATGATCACTTTGAAACAGATTCATCAGATGAAGATCTTGACAAATCAGTCTCGATAATCACAAGACAGTTTAGGGATCTTCTGCTGAAGAGAAGTAAACGGTTCTCCAAAGATAAGCCTAAGGCATCAGTCAAACCTCATAATCGTGTTCCTCCTAAAAATAGGGATATTGATGAAACGATGACGAGGATATGCCTCAGTGCTTTAAGTGTAAAGGACTTGGTCATTTTGCAAACGAGTGCCCAAATCGTAGAAAATACACTGGGAACAAAGGTCTTGCTGCAACTCTTTATGAAATGTCTGAAAACTATGATTCTAATGAAGACGAGAAATCAAGTGTTACACTTCTTGGTGAAAATATTGATTTTGATAATTGTAGCAATACATACATCAATCTTGATATTCTTTCAGAAGATAATCGAACTATTCCCGAAGATAAAGTTGATCCATTCTTTGGAAACTCGTTTATAATGTTTCGAGTTCCACTATGTGCCTAGCTGCATGCACATCTCAAAAGCCCGACTTTTATCCTAGATCGACGTGTTCGTATTGTTCTCTAAAGGGTCATGAACTTTCAAGGTGTTACAAGTACAAACACCAACTGAGGCACGTCAACAAACTTTAACGAAGAGCAAATCATTTAACAAGGAAGCTTAAACTTGCTCAGAAGACCGCTGAGGTATGTAAGATCTTATCTTCATCTAAGAAGTTAGTTTCCAAGAACAAACCAAGACCATTAGAGAAGAGAGTATGGTCAAGTCGGTTTGATAGACAGAAGTCTGAGGATTCCTCTCATGAGGAAAATGGTGGACAAATTTTTGTTCACCGCAACGCAATTTAATTGTGTTGATTGATGAAAATCTTGTCTCATGTGCTTGATCAAAAGAGACAATGATTTTGTACCTCTCAGGCTTCAGGAAAAGTTTTTTTTCTTTTCTTAGTTTTTTGCTCTTTCCTATCTTTCTACAAAAAGAGAGGGTTATGATCGTCAATTCTACTCTTTATAGGGTTGAGAGTTGGACGTGTACGAACCTGTTAAAGGTTTCGAAACCCTACATTTCTTTTCCTTCATTGAAACTCCTTTTTATCTCAAGACTACTTGTTGAGATTGTGATTTCCTCTCACAAACCCATACGCCTATGGATGCTCCAAGTGCCATGTATTCTAATGGAAAGGATGTTAATATGATTGTCAATCCATCAATCATGAAGGAAAAAGAGAAATCTCCGTTAGCTTTTACATTGAAAAGAAAAAGAAGGAATGTGAGGAAGCCAAGAGTTGTTCCTTCAAACTCTCAGAAGTTTTCTGATGTTCTTGAAGTGTTGAAAGAGATGCGAAAGGAGATTCAACAAATAAAGTCTTTTGTGTATAAGACTCATGAGATTCAGAAGGCCCTGGTTCGAAATCATTAGCCAAGAAGGTTTATTGATATAAACTCCTACCTTAATGAACCTTATGTCTCAATGGTTGTTGACGAAAAGGAGTTCAGGGACGATAAAGAATTCTTCAAAGGTCTTAACATCTAGTAAATCTACTATTTTTCTGTTTTTGTTGGAAGAATAACTAGAGTGTGGAATAGCCATTATTGTGATTACACATAGCTATGACCAACGTTTTCATCTTCATGTGTTTAGATTTATTGGTTTAAACTCTAAATTTGTTTGGAAGATGATTTTTGCAGTATTAATCTTTATGGTTTTATATATTGCAATTGTTATGGGATATGTGTGTTTGCATCCGTGAACTTTGATTGTCCCATATCTTGTCAAAAGTAAAGTCTTTCATAAGTCGATATTCATATGTTGATAAAGGAATGAATGGACTTTTGACAAATACAAAATTAAGCCTATATTGTCAATTATTGACGCAAGATAGGTTAAAATCTTTTGTTTTCAAGGATTATGTTATTGTTTATCATTGTGCAATTGGTGATGGAAAATAGAATGAATCCTTGTGTATTCCGCAGTAATTGATCTTCCCTGATCCATATTTTATGTATTACTGTGAGGCTCCGTAATGTGTCTTATGTTGAGCACTAAACGACCAAGTTGATTATTTTATGATTAGCTTTGTTGTTGTTCCATAAGGTACTTTATGTCGAGCATTTTTTAACTAAATTAATCATCTTTTTTGGTTATTTGGTTATAACTCCATAAGTCTTCTTATGTTTGAGCACTTTTGACTGGGTTGATTGTTTTCTTATGATTAACTTAGTCATTGCTCCATAGATTCTCTTATGTCGAGTATGACCAATTAAATTGATTACTTTTGTGATTAGTTTGGTTGTGTATTTTTATTAGATTAATTATGGGTTCTCTTGTGATTAATCTAATTGAGTATTTTTGAGTCTCCATAAGTTCACTTGTGTTGAGCATTATCGATTAAATTAATCATGAACTTCTTGTGGTTAATTTAATTGAGTATTTTGGATTCAAATTCATACTTGTATGTGATTTTTTATGTCCAAAGAAATCCTTCTTTTCTTTCGAAATTAAGGTCGCTCTTGTTGTTTTTTCGGGAATGACATATTATGGGGGAGATTTCTTTTTGAACTTGTGCTTAATTGCCAAATCTTTGTGGGGAGTGCGGCTGTGGAATATTATAGGGGTTGTCTTGTATCTTTAAACTCCTTGATGAATGCATTTAGCTTCGGATTTATGATTGCATCTAAATAAGATGATATGTGTTTCTTTCTTTTGGTCATGAAATGTCTCTTTCGGAAATTTTATTAGGATCCCGTTCTTGTACCTTTTCCAATTTTATTGATAAAAAGGGGGAAAATTAATATGTAGTTCACACTACAAATACATATGGTTTTCGGATCATTATGTAAGGGGGAGTGGTTTCCATGTGAGATGGAGTATTGACAAAAGGGGAGTGATACATATCACCATAGTATTGTTGTTGAAGTTGTGATACAATTGGACTTTGACGTTGTGTAATGATACTATGACACTGTATAACAATAATTGAGAACTCTTGTTTTCTTGTTGTTATAGCTACGGATTTTCAACAACGATGATGCTAAACTTACAACCTTTGGGATCATTGGAGTACTTGGAAGTGACGAAGATTTCGAGTAATGTTGAAGATTAGGCATGTGGAATAGGAGCTACAAAATTTAATTTATTTATTTTTTGTATTCCATGTGTATTGATAGTTTTGTCACTAAAATTGACAAAGGGGGAGATTGTTAGAGCATTGCTCGGTCGAACTCGCATGCGTTGATATCTCAAGCATGTTTGTCAATGTTAATGATCAAAACTATAAGTCTTGATTTCTAGCCTATTATAGCTAAAGGTCTAGGACTAGGATAGAAAGTGTACTTGAGATCAAGACTCCATGGCAGTCATCATACAAGACGAAGGACTACTCAAGGAACTGGTGGAACTGCATCGACTAAAAGGTATGTGGAGACTTGAACTTATCTGTCACTCAAAAGTCTAGTTACTCTATCTCCTATTCTTGAGACAAAAGTCGTTTTGATATATAGACTTTCATTATACACATTTGCTATTTCGAGCCGAGTTTAACTCGTCTATCTATTTCTCGAAATATGTGTTGGTAAGCTTTCTCTTTAGCCAAATTCATCTTTACCTAGTGACGAATGTCATGTTATGTTTCAATCACTTTGAAAATTGCTCTGATGAAAAATGGTCTGTGAATAACGGCTATATAACGTCCTCTGAGAATGTTTCAATGATTGAAATGAGAGTTTAGATTACATAACCATTGGTAGGATATAAGCATTGTTGTGGAAACACATATATGTATAAGTCCTTACTCCTTGAACCAAAGTTTGCGAACATTGTTGATAAGAGAAACAGAATGTGGCGTAAGCCAAGTCCGCGAACTGGCGGAAGTTCTCGACCCGAGAATTTCTGCTGGAGTTTGTGAACTCCTTCCGTGAGCTTAAGTCCGCGAACCCAGTTCGCGAACTTGAGTAGGTCATATCTAAAATCGGTTTTTCTTGAACTCATGTTTATATAAACTAAGGAATTCTTTGGCAAACCGTGGCTATAAAGTTCATGAACCGATTCGAGTGAATCAAATCGTTTTTGCTTCGATTGTGTCTTGTGTAGTTACATAAGATCTAAGCAATTGAACAACTCTCTAACTAGTTAATTTGACTCATTTGAACTAGTTATGGTGAAGAGGAATATGGTTGAAATGAAATTGCTCATATGGCTAACCATTTGGTTAACTATTGTTGAACCAAAAAATGTCAATGCCTGGGAACGGTTACATAAACCCAAAATTGGACATTTCATTTATGTGTAACAAACTAAGGTTTCGATCCAACGGTTGAGAAATATTAGCTTGAATCTAATCAGGTTTTCATCTAACGGTGAATATTGAATGCTTTGTTACCAAGCTAACATTGATTGCAAACCCTGATTTGAAAAACTATATAAGGGAGAACTCTAGCAACTGGGAGACCTAATCCCCACATCTTACGTGTGATACTAGTTGCATAAGCTAGAGTCGATTCTCCTTTAACCTTGTGTTTTCTTCTCTAAACCAGGTTAACGACCTAAAGACTTTATTGGGATTGTGAAGCCAGATCGAAACTACTTTTCTTGTAGTTGTGTGATCTGATCTTGCTGTTTCTATCGTACGAGTACAATTGGAATAATTGTATTGAGATTTATATCTCCGATAGGCAAGATAGAAAAGAAATCACAAACACTTCGTCTCATAGTTTGTGATTCCGCAATATCTTTTTTCGCTGCGTCGATTAAGGTTATTGTGAGGTGATTGATAATACTAGGTTGTTCTTCGGGAATATAAGTCCTAAGTTATCAATTGGTTGCTGTTCACCTTGATTTATCAAAAGACGGAACAAAACTCGAGGTATATTCGTGGGAGAAGGATTTATCTATTATCGTAGACTTTTCTCAGGTGATACTGATTTGTTTATTAAAGTCTTTGACTTTGGGTCGTAGCAACTCTTAGTTGTGGGTGAGATCAGCTAAGGGAATCAAGTACGTAGCATCCTGCTGGGATCAGAGACGTAGGAGCATAACTGTACGTTGGATCAGTGTGAGATTTATTGGGGTTCAACTACAGTCCAGACCGAAGTTAATTTGGAGTCGGCTAGTGTCTGTAGCGGCTTAATACAGTGTGTGTTCAATCTGGACTAGGTCCCGGGGTTTTTCTGCATTTACGGTTTCCTCGTTAACAAAATTCTGGTGTCTGTGTTATTTATATTCCGCATTATATTTGTTTATATAATTGAAATATCACAGGTTGTGCGTTGTTCAATTAATTAGAATATCCAACCTTTTGGTTGTTGATTTAAATTGATTGACACTTGGATATTGGTCTTTGGTACCATCCAAGTTATCTCTCTTTGATAAAAACTCGCAGATTTCTATTTGCTTGAGTAAAGATCAAACCGAGAGATTAAGATATAAACTCTTTGATATACTTTTCTCTAGATTGAGTCTGACTGTGTCTAGTTGATTCTCTAGAAAGTATATTGGAGTTTGTCCATACAGATTGCTAAGCGAAATATTGGGTGTGGTTGTTGTACCCCCGCTTTTTCACAATCGTGCAGGGTGGCATGGTGTTTTATGGATCGCGAGAAGGATGATAGCTATATTTGGGCATTGGAAACTTTGAAGCTTCTCTACCACGAAGAAGAGACTCCCGGGGTTATAGTGACTGACAATGAGAAAGCAATAATGAACGCCGTGAGGATAGTTTTTCCCAATGCACAAAATTTCCTTTGCACTTGGCATATACAATGCAATCTTAGAAAGAATTGTAGGAATCATATCCAAAAGCCAAAGACAAAGAAAAGCACTAAACGTGAAAAGGAGGAAGATGAACGTATTAGTAAACTAACTAAAGAGGAGAGAGAGGAAGAGAAGAAGAAAGAAGATGAAGAATGGAAACAAGGCAAGATCAAGTTTGGGTTATTCATGAAAGCGTGGGATAAGTTGGTTTGGTCGATGAGTGTGGCAAGATATGAGATCAACTTGAAGGAGTTCGAGGATGATTGGGGGATTAATTACCCCAAAGTAGTGGAATATTACAAGAGACAATGGTTGAGGCCACACAAAGAGCGGTTTGTGTATGCTTTTACTTACAACTATAATTGAATCCACAAGTATGGTAGAGCAAGCTCATGGTAGACTAAAAGGTCTACTTTTCACGAGTCAAAATGGGATTGTGACGGTGCAACATGCTATCCATGAGTACACTAATAATGATATCGACAAGATAAAAAAGCAATTCCAAGAAAGTAGCTTCTGGAAGTTGAAGGAGGATAAGGAGTATAATTGGTTTCTTGATGGTATACATTGCAACTTCTCGCATTGGGCAATACGTTTTATGATGAAACATATCAAGTTGTATCAAAAGTATGACAAGCCGGACACTCTTTGTAAGTGTAGGATAATGAAGGCTATCAGACTTCCATGTCGTCATATGCTTGGTAGGTATAAAACTCCCATTCCGATTGAAGATATCGATCCTTATTGGAAGCAACTATCTTTCAAACCGGCTCCAAGAGAAGATCCCGGTGAAGAGTTTGGCGACATGGAACTTGGGAGAATAATACGCGACAAGTACCCCAAGTTGAATAGGTTGGACAAACAAACTATTAAGCACAAGTTGATGCCGATTGTTTACCCTTTTATGGAAGAACTTGAAGAACCGGCGAAACAAGATCCTTGTGGTAGACCACCTACCACAAAGACAAGGGCGGAAGAAAGGGAACAAATTAAAGAGTATTTGAGTACAAAATGCGATCCATCCGGATATGAGTATACCGAGGCGAAATACAAAGAGGAGCCGGCTAAAAAGAAAAAAGGTCGTCCGAGGAAAGAAACAACTACACCAACGGTTTCAAACTTGAATCCAAATAGCACTCCACCTCTTGAGAGTCAAGCAAGTGTTGTAAAGAAAATGGGTCAGCCGAGCAAAGAAACAACTACACCAACCGTTTCAAACTTGAATCCAAATGAAACTCCACTTCTTGAGAGTCAAGCAATTCAAGGAGATGTTGTGAAGAAAAGAGGTCATCCGAGGAAAGAAGTACAACCGATATCGGAAGAGTATCGCGTACAACTCCCTCAAATTATTCAAGAGTTCGTTATTGGTACCGACGACGTCCCAAAGGATGGAAATTGTGGGTTTCACGTTGCCTCCCGACAATTGGGACACCTAGGTGGAGCGGTTGAGGAGAATCTCACCCAATGTCAATACATAAGAAAGAAGATGGCCGCCCGACTAGAAAAAGACAAGGAGTTTATATCTCAATGATACTAGAAGGTTCCATGGAGGATAAAGAAGCGACTTTTAAATATTTGCTAAAAAGTGTTAAAGGACCGAAGGGAAATGCACCGGTCAAATGGGAGCATTGGTTGAGAATGCCGGAGTGTGGCCATCTATTCGCGGATACGTGGTCATGCATGGTACATTTTATTAGTAAAGGACTAAGTGTAGCATTTGCACCGAAAAATGCGGTTTGTGTGGAGAAGCTCAAGCATAGAAGAATTGTTATGGCTTTGGTGGATAATAATCATTTTATTGGTCTACAACTCAACAAGGAATGTCCATTACCTCCTCTTTGTAGGTTTAGTTTTTGGGAAAAGTTCATAATCAACAAGAGCAGGGAATGGGTGAAACTTTATGAGGACAACATGCACCATTGGAATGATTTAGATTAGTCTAGGGAATGTCCCATAGATTTGACTAAAGGAGGTTCAATAGATTTAAATGAACTCCCTCCCATAGATTTGAGTGATGAGTGATTATGATTAGGGAATAAGGAATCTTTTTGGAGTACTTTTGTAATCGCATTCGTGTTTTGTGCAATGTACTTTGGAGTACTACAAATGAATGAAATGGATGTAGTTTTTTTGGTGTATACTCCTTTGGTCGGCATTGTATTTGTTACACGACCCTGCCGAGTCCTCTAGGGTCGGCATGTTATAAATTAGTCGGCCGCCGTGGCACTGCATGAAAGCACATGAAAAAAGGCCTGGGACGGTCGGCAAGGTTATTTCCCTCCTACAGTGCCGACCGTCCCAGGGTCGTCAAGGTCTTGGTTTCGTCAAGTTGCCGTCTTTTCTGTGGTCGGCATGGTTTATGAGGATAACCATGCCGATCAGAACAGGAAAAAAAAATTGTTCCTGGATGTTCTCATACATTATAGTCGGCAGGGTGGATTAGGAGAATCCTGCCGACTATACATCCGCCGGCATGGTTTTTGAGGATATCCATGCCGATCAGAACAGAAAAAAAAAGGTTGTTCCTGGATGACTTCATACATTATAGTCGGCATGGTGGATTAGGAGAACCCTGCCAACTATACATCCGCCGGCATGGTTTGTAAACTGTTAAGTGCCGACTGTTAAGCAGCCGACACGCTTTGAGTTTAGTATAATGCCGACTATCTTGAATTTAGAGCATACAAACCTTAAAACTTATTTAGAGAATACAAACCTTAATTAAAGCATACAAACATTAAAACCTTAACCCTAACACATTTGGGGCATAGATAGTATCTTTTTCTGGTACAAAATTTCTTTGAAGAGGTAATTAGCTTCATCTTACCGTCGCAACATGGATCTGTGCATGGTAGAAGGTTGATTTTAGCAACTTCATCTTCATACGGAGCTAGGAGCTCATCTATCCAATAGAAAAACCCACAACAAGTGAATTTTGAAGCATACATCTGATATACATCTCCTACTGCAACTTTCATGAGAAATAAGAATCCCTTACAACCTTCAATAGTGCATTTGCTTCCTTCAAAGGGACAATCGTTTGCAAAATGACCACTTAGTGTACAAAGACTACAAATAGTTGGTTGTGTTTCACTTGAAACTTCCATTCTTTATGCAAGGTTGAAGATGAAGTTGAGAATGCTTTTATAATAACAACACACCTAATATCTTGATTTTGAAATTTATAGCCGTTGAGCATTCAATGGCTTGTACTTTGTACTTAAAAAGTAATATTTTTATACTACTAACATTTAGGTCTACAGGGTTGAGATTTCAAACCATGCCGACTAACGATCCCCGACAAAGACTATAGCATATAACATGGTATGGTCGGCAAGGTCGAGGTTACAAACCATGCCGACTTCACCGCAACTCTAATATTGTCTAAAACTGCACAAAAAGAATAACTTCTAAAGCAAATCGAAATCGAAAATTAGCATAAGTTTAACAAGTCTAAAACCAAAAACTAACGAGTTCAAAACATAATGTAATAGTTCAAACCACAATCTAAGTTTCTAAACCAAGTGAAACATAATAAAATTTAAGAATTTCATGGATCCTTCTTGTTGTTGTTATCTTCCTCCACATCACTAGCTTTTTCACCAAAGATCGCCTTTTGCTTTTCCCTTATCCTGGACCTATGTAGTCACCGCCTCATTGTAATAGGGGTTCACTCGGAAAAGTCACATGCCCCGAAAAAAAGTTCTTGGATCAACCTCCTCTTCTTCCTCCTCCGATGATGTGCATTCTTCATAGTTGAGGGGATTGCTAGGACTATCCATAAACCTTAAAAATTCTTCAGGATCTTCCTTACCCATCAGAAGTAACTTTCTTACAGGACAATTCTTTTCAGTTTCATCTTTAGGATCTTCTAGACCAAGATAAATCCTGTCAATAAATTCCAATAGCTCTGATGGATTGTTAACAAAACAAGGGGTATCTTCTATTTTTGCCTCTGGGAACCTAAACAATACACAAATAAGAGATATAAAAATTCTAAACATTGAAACATAATTCTGGTAATACAGCCGGCAGGGTCGAGAATCTAAACACTGCCGACTAAATCATGGTCGGAGGGGTTGTAATCATATACCATGCCGACTAATACATAGTCGGCATGGTCTTATTCAAGAAAGATGCCGGCAATTAACTAATGAAAATCAAGTTGCTGTGACCTAAAGTCGACATGGTACAAGTTTAAGACCATGCCGACTAGACGTAAGTCGGCAGGGTTTGTTATTATACCTACCGCCTCCCCGGTTATTTTCTAACAAATAATGGCTTCTATGAAAAGTCGGCAGGTTATTCATCCTGAGACCATGCCGGCTCTTACAAAATATCAACAGTCGGCATGGTTTTAAATTATCGACCGTGCCGACTAAAAACACAAAAATCATAATTTTCGATAATTCAACATAATATAACAATCATACAAACACATCGAAATAATGGGGTTGAGTTTAGAAATCACTTACAGTCTTCTTTTCACCGGTGGAGGGTTCTTTTCAACATTCTCAGGGATTGGATTTTGTGTTTGCTAGTTCCAACTTTTTCTTACCTTTTCCCTGTGATTTGGATCTTTTCATGTTACCTGTTGAATCTCTCTTGATATTGGATCAAACCATTTTTGGTAGAATATCAAAATTGAAATTTTTGGTTGATGGAATAAGATGAAGGAAGGAGAAGAGGAGAGGTATTAGAGAAGATAAATTAGAAGAAGATTGAACGTTTTTTAGTTTTTAAGTTTAGGATTTAATTTTAGGTTAATTAGTGCAAAGGTACTAAAGTAACTTCGTCCCGTTTTGACTTCCCTTAGTAAGGGCACATGTCCATTTAAATTTGGGTATACCCCAATTAATTTGGGTATACCCAATCTCACCGGGAAAGAAAAGACCTTATCGCCTGAATTAATTTACAACTGAACATATGTTAAGAAAAAAGTAATGAAATATACAAGTTAGCGTATAATTGAAAACTAATCACTCACGGAATTGCCCGTAAATCTACATCGACGGTAATTTCTTCACAATTATAAAGTCCTCGTCAAACTTGGACTTTTTTTTTTTTGATGCAAACCGAACTTAATATTAAACCATAATATTACATAACTTCTGAGATAACTTCCTTCCATCCTTTATCTGCATATCAAGTTCAAGAAGGATGTGACAATCAAAATCAAAGGAAGTTTTCTCTGATCTAGCTTTGTGAGCTATAACATGAGCTAAGTTGTTCACTGATCTTTTTACATGACTTACACCAAGATACTTAGTTTTAGACAGCATATGTCTTATTTCATCTACATAGCTCTGATTCATCCAGTGGACTACTGAGCTGACATTGTTGATAGCACTAACTACATTTTTACAGTCTGTTTCAAAAACAATATTCGTGAGATTGATTTCTTTTGCCCACAAAATAGCAATTTTAGGGCCAAACATTCCGCCTGCTCTGGATATATTCCTCCATAGAGGTGCCTGCCCCTGACTCCTTTGGCTGTACCTGCAGAATCTCTTATTATAAGTCCAATGCCAATTTCTTTAGTTGAGTAATCGAAAGAAGCATCAATATTAATCTTAAAGCAATTATCTGGGTGGAGGAGACCATTTGATAATGGTAGCATCATAGGAATCTTTGTTCTCATGCTGATTTTTCTTTCATACAAAGATTTACTAGACTCTTGATTTGATGGCAAGTGAACCAGCAACTGACATTTTGTTTTCAAAAACTTTAATGCATCTGTTCTTCCAGATTTGACATGCTGTGCACATTAAAGTATATAACCACAAGGTCTTATAATCTCCATATATTGCATCAGAGAACCAACTAGAAATCCAAGTCGACGTACTAATTCTCTGCCTTTGAATATTATCCATATTCACATTCATTCCTAACCAGATTGAACATGTGTAGTCATATTCAATAAGAAGGTGCTGTAATGTTTCTTCATGAGAATTACAGAAAGGACAAGAGGAGTTAATATCTCTCTTGTATTGACTAATTTTTCCTAAAGTTGGAACAATATTCCTCAAGCATTTCCAGAGAAATAACTTGACTTTATGTGTAACTTCCAATTTCCATAAGTTCCTCCAGATTACTTTTGCGAATAGTCTATGCTATTCACCTTGAGAGGGAGTATAATTCGTCAGGGTTTTATAAGCCGATTTAACTGAGAATTCTCCAGTTCTGTTAGGCTCCCAGATTAATCTATCCCGACCTTGCTGTGTTAATCTCATTTGAAGGATTAAGTTAGCAATATTATCAGGGAACAAAATCTGACTAAATCAGTATTCCATCTTCTTGGATTCTGTAGCATAAGGTCCGAAACTTGCACTAATCTTGCTGGTTCTCTAAAACTTTCCTTAGGAAATGGGGGTTCATTTAGACCAATAACCCATTTATCATACCAAACCAGGGCTCTAGTGCCACATCTTATATCCCATCTGTGATATTTTCTTACATTTTCTAGTACTGCTTCAATGCCTTTCCATATCCATGAAGAGTTATGATGTTTTTCTTGAAGATGTAAGAACTCGCAGTATGGTGAATATTTTTGTTTCATGTTTTTAACCCATTGTTTATTTGGTTCTGTACATAATCTCCAAGCTAATTTGGTTAACAAAGCCAAATTGTATTATTCTAAATTACGGAAAGCAAGACCCCCATCTTCTTTTGGCACACAAAGAGAATCCCAAGAAACAAAGTTGATTCCTTTATTTTCTTTATGCCCCCACCAAAATTTCCGTTGCAGAGTATCTAACTGATGCATAGTTGTTTTAGGCATCTTGAAGTTACTCATGTAATGCGCAGGAATCGAATTTAAGACCGATTTAACCATGGTTGTTATAGCAGCCTGATTTAAAGTATTTAAATTCCATCCATGAAATCTGTTGCTATAGGACTCTTTCAAAGATTTAAAAGAGTTTACTTTTGATCTGCCTAAGAGGATTGGGAGACCAAGATACTTATCTGATGAGCATAACTTTTTAACCCCTAGCCTCTCTATTATGGACAATTTTTGTTGTCCAGAAGCATCACCACAAATGAAGGCCGATGATTTGGAGTAATTAATTAGTTACCCCGAGATATATCTCCAAAGTTTTTTAAGATTTGAGCAATGCGAATAAGACTTTTATCGATTGCCCTGAAGAACAACAAACAATCATCTGCGAAAAGCAAGTGATTTATTGGTGTTGATTTTTGTGAGATACATATTCCTTGTATTTGCTTATTCAGCTGAGCCTCTTCTAAAGCTTTAGATAAGTACTCCATAAACATAATGAAAAGATAGGGAGACAATGGGTCACCCTTTCTTAATCCTCTTGTTGGGGTATATGGATCACAGATGCTACCATTGAAGCGAATGGAAATCGATGTTGTCGATATGCATTGCTGAATAATAGTCCTCCAGTCATCACTAAACCCCAGATGAAAAAGCATTTTGTCAATAAATTACCATTCAAGTCTATCAAAAGCCTTCGACATATCCAGCTTAAGAGCCACTAGAGGAGTCTTCTTTTTAGATTTTTTCATAGAGTGGATTAACTCATGAGATAAGATAATATTATCATTTATGAGCCGTTTAGGGACATAGGCCACTACTGGAAGGAGATATAATTCTACCCAATAAAGATTTCATTCTAACCACTATGATCTTCGAGATAATTTTGTAAGAACAATTACAAAGGCCAATTGGCTCGTAATCATTAGAGAAACCAGTTTGATTGTTTTAGGTATCGGACAAGTGACCGTATGATTTAACTTGGGCGGCATCTGCTTTGTAATGAAAAAATTTTGAACTAAAGAAGTGATGTCATCTCCCACTACAACCCATTGGGATAAGTAGAAACCTACAAGGAAACCATCCGGGCCTGGTGTACTCCAACTAGACATACCCTTAAGAATATCATAGATTTATTGTTTGGTAGGTAGAGAAATGAGTCTAACATTGTCTTCTGGAGTGATAACTTGCTTAATAAAATTAAAAGAAGACCATTGAAATTGAGGACTAGTAGTTGTAGCAATCAAAGAAAAATGTTCAGTGAGCAATTTCACTAAATCTTTTCTTTGATGGAGCCATTTACCTGAGGAATCTCGAAGAGAAGTAATTTTATTTCTTGCTCTTCATCTATTAGCTTTAGAATGAAAGTAAGCTGTGTTGTTATCATCATCTCTAAACCAATTATCACCCGATTTCTGCTTCCAAAATTCAAATTTCTTTTTTTTCCAGTGAGATATGTTATCTATAGTCTGTTTGGATTTTATTACTTTGTTAAAATCACCGTAAGGAAGAGACTGCAAATGAGAGAGGGCATCTTTCTAGTATTTAATGCGTTCATTAATATATCCAAAATCTTCTCTATTCCACTTGGCCAGAGCTTTTCTTGTGATATTAAGTTTTTCAGTGAAATTACTATCACTTGCTAAACCATGCCAAGAATTATTGATTAGCTCCAGACATTTGGAATCTCTTAACCAGCATTTATAAAATTTCCAGGCTCTAAATAGTTTATGACCTTCTGCTTCCGTAAGAAGAAGAATTGGGCAATGATCTGAAGCTCTAAATGGAAGGTGATATAACTTCGAGTCAGGTATTGAAGTTGCCATAAAGCATTATGTAGAGCTAAATCAATTCTACCTCTTTTATAACCCTTACCATTTGAAATATTTGACTAAGTATAATTATGTCCTATGAAACCCAAATCCTTTAGACCTGATGAATCAATCACTTGTTTTATCCAGTTATCATTCGAAGAACTACTTGCTTTTTGGACTTTGTTTGATAGATGAAAATTAAGATCACCAAAAACCAACCAAGGTTGAAAAACATTATCACTGAGTTCCTTAATGAAATCCCATTGTAATTTTTTCACATCTACATGTGTAGAGCCATACATGCAAGACAGTAGCCATTCTTCCTTAGATGGGTTAGATTGAATTAAGACATGGATCATATTATCGGACTACTAACTATTTCACATGGAAAACCTTGTTTCCAAAGAAGAATTAAACCCCCTGATAAACCAATAGAGTTGACAAACCAAGAATTAGGATAACAGAATCTCTGGGTTAAGATTTTTGCTCTTTCAGCTGTAATTTTTGATTTTGACAAGAAAATTACATCAGGGTTATGATCCTTGATAATATCAGCTAAGTAATCCCTAGTATCTTTTGACACAAATCCTTGTACATTCCATGCAAGAAGTTTCATTTTAATGAGATTCCAAAAATCAGACCAGAGATTAAACTTATACTGAAGATTGGAAAATAAAGTAGTAAATAGAGAATCTAATTGAGAAACAGAGAATGAATAATTTTGAGCTAAGGTATAAGAAAAAAGTAATACCTGGTGAGAAGCACTTGGATTTTTGCTTTGAAGAGTCTTTTCTTGGTTTTGCTCGACATTATCGTACCATGGTAAGATGGGTATAAATTAGGAATTGAACATGGTCATCCAAAATAACATGGTTTTTTGATGATTCTCCGACGGAACTGGCTTCATATTGTCTTGATTGATTAGATTGAAAGTGATGAATTAAGGACTGAAGAGGTTCCTTAAAAACACTCTGATTTCCAAAGTTGTCTGGATCTATATTCTGAGATTCAAATCATCCATTGAAACATCGAATTCACCCATTACTAAATAAGTTTTGAGCATACTCAAATTGCCTCCCAGATCTCTATTTAAATTATCATATAATGATGAATTTTGGAGATTAACATCAGGTTCGTTGAGACTATTTTGATTTTCAGAGATTGAAACTGAATCTGAGTAGTGACTAGATTGACCCTTATCCATTTTCACTCTTTTACATTTTCTCTCGGTATCATCTTCTCTCTCTCTATTTCTATTAATAATAACTTGCAACATACCTTGATCATTGCATTCAATATTGGTGACTGGGATGACAGGAACTAGTGAGTTGTCCACTTGGTTGACGATCTGAATCGGCTGTTCTTGTCTTTGAGTACAAATCATCTTTAAATGAGAAGATGATGCCAATTCCATATTAGACCCTGCATGCAACCCTTGAACCTCATTTAATGCAGGAGCATCTAATGCATGCAAGTGCGAAGCCACCATGTGATCAGTTTGTGCAAAAACTTGCTCATTTTCTAGTCTGGGATTGCCATTGTAGGCGAGGTACCGAGACTTTTACCCCTATATTATCTGGATTATTCCACGAAGGAGGATCAATGATGGAGTTAGAAGAGAGAAAACCTCTTTGTTGTTGCAGGAGAAAATTGGCTATCGTTTCACACTCAGACTCTTTGAGATCAATCGTGTAACAGTAACCACATAGATTAAAAGGTTGTTTCTCATAAAATATACGAAGCCAGACTTCTTGATTGGTTGCATTCTTCATCCAAAAACCTCTTCTTAGTGGATCTCTGACATAAATGAGAACCAATGCTTTCTGTACTTTACCTTTATGAACAATACAATCCGGTGGATCTAATTCACGAACTTCACCTATCGCAGTTGAATCCCAAGAATAATTATAGGATTAGCGACTGCAGTTGCATGTTGTACGGTCTAAGCCGAAAAGTTGTTTCGTGAGATCAACATCACTTCTTGGAATAGAAGGGTTCCAGGGTTCTAGAACAAGAAGATCTCCTTCAATGAACCAAGGACGAAATTTAAGAACAACTTCATATTCTTCTTGAGTATAAAACTTGATCATGAAAGTACCATCATCTTCCTTTTTAATATAGATCTCCTTACTTTTTATCCACAACTTTTTTAACTCTTTATCT
Source organism: Papaver armeniacum (assembly GCA_023531295.1). Classification (NCBI taxonomy): domain Eukaryota; kingdom Viridiplantae; phylum Streptophyta; class Magnoliopsida; order Ranunculales; family Papaveraceae; genus Papaver; species Papaver armeniacum. Next base: position 674 of record JAJJWW010013840.1, on the reverse strand, counting down.
AGCTCTGTAACAGTGAAAGTTTTGATTGAATATACCTTTCCCAAAAAACAAAACTTCCATTGAGAAGCTCCTTGAACCAAATCTTCGGCAGAGATATCTGGAAGCTTTAAAGCTTTAATCTATTAGAAAGTGCAGAACTTTCCATGATATCTTTGTTATATTTCAAGTTTTGGTTTTTTCTGAGAATAGCTTTTTGGGTTTGTTGCAGAGAAGAATGAAATCTACATATAAAGCTTGAGGAGAAAACGATGAAAAGAAGAACAATATTAAAAGCGTAGCCGAACTTTGGCTGATTGAATGTTGTACACTTGTAGGAATTACTGCCATATTTGCAGATCCTAATTGTAGAATTAAAATAAGGTTTGCTGCCAAGTTTTGGAGAACCCATAATCGTGTGAGAGAGAGAATAAAAGATGATTAAGAGTAAATTTTAATTCTTGGACAGAGAGACAAAATCAGAGTGTTGAATGTAGAATCTTCCCGTATCAAAGAACACCAGATAATCAAAGGATTTGGATGAAAGGTAAGTCAGGCAAAACCACTCCAACTCTTTAAGCCTTCATCCAAGTGCTCCACCGACCTAGAAAATACACATAAAGAAAATAAGTTAAATAAAATTTTCAATAGATATGATATTAAGGTAGATGAGATTGGAACATGCAAACAGATTTGAA
>JAJJWW010013838.1:0-25533 GCA_023531295.1 Papaver armeniacum | reverse complement strand
TGCATCTTCATCCCCTCGGTATCACTGTCTTGCAAGCCTTGCCACTGATGCACCGTGCCCAATACCACCAACCTCGCCACTTCATTTCAACCCATTCTATCTCCAACTCACCCCGTAATTTTACCTCCAAGCTTTGACATTGCAACTTCATTCTCGCCTCCCTTATGACATAGCACCTGAAATCTCATTACTTCATCTCGCCACAAAGATCACATAAAAGCCTCCATAGCCGTGATGCGGCCAGTAACTAGCTCATACATCATCATCATCTTTGTAACCTGTGCCACTCATCTCGCCACAACCATGAACCATTCCCCGGGATTAACCTCAAAAGCTCAAAACCACCTCCATCCGCACTCTTTTATTGCACTAATACTCAAGACATCCCTCCATGGCTAGCTCGATAACCAAATTTCATCAACTTCCATCACCGTACCTAAGCATGCATCTAATACACTCCATTCTCAAAGGGAGCTTCCGCCTCAAACCGAGCCCCGCACTCATTCGACTCACCGTAACCACCACCATCACACCGTGTACAAGCCTCAATACCGCAATCACCATCACCACAACCATCTCACTGTTCAACAGCCACAAACAAATGTTTCCTCGCTCGTAATCGTAACATTCTGTCACAATCAACGGTTCCAATCCTCAACCTCGTGCCATAATCCATTGCAGCAGATCAAAGAACTACTCTCCGTCCATTGCCACTAACACCACTAAAACCACTGCAATGCCATTTCCCCAGCTTCGTTCACTCGACTGCAAAAGTCTCCAATGTTCACCAAAGACAAATCCTCATTCACATTGGGTACAAGAAAAATGATAATACACCGTAGTTCAGCCCATCTCAATCCATCCGATTCAATCCCAAGCAAAGAAGACCATCGGTCATATCAACATCACCACCACGAACCCATCTTCGATTTCTTCCTCCCCGAGTAATTCTTGCTAAAACCAGCAGCTTCACTCCCCGATTTCTCAATCTCTTGGTTCGATTCAAACCATGCCAAACCCCTCTCTCGTTGAACTAATCGAACCCTAGCTTTTCTTTCATGGCGATTCTTACGGATCGAACATCAATTTCTCAATCGATCCGCTTCTCTCACCGATCCCCTCGGACCCAACAGCAAACCATTTCATCTTCTCACTCTTGGTTTGTTAGTAGCAGCAATGGCTGCTCGTTTCGATTCAAAGATCCCCGAGCTCACAACGAACTCGTCTTCGATTTCCTCTCTTGAGCTCCCGAATCTCTCAATTTCTGCATTCTGATAGTTGTCTGTGTTAACTCTCGTGTGAAGAATGATTGAAGAGAAATAACTCTTCATCGATTTAGGTTTAAGTTTAAATGGGGGCGGGTATGGATCCTGCAGTGCAAAAGGGGGTCTGCGGGTTTAGGGTGTGGGTGGATTCGGACACCCACCATTAGTACACCCAAAATGTGCTATTTTCCTCCCTTCTTTGGATAAGGGACACCTCTTTGACCTCCCCTTAACCTTGGCTGGGCTCCATATAGTATTCCCTCCTTGGTGAAATGACAATTTTACCCTTTTGGCTCAAATAGGGTGATTTTCTTCTTTTTCCTCCGTGCGACTCCAAAGTAGCTATAAAACTCAAAACAAGCGTAAAATACATAATTTACAAGGAAAAGAAGAAGAAAGCATAAACTACTATATAGTAAATACGGTGTATTCTACACCTATCGACACAAAACATTAGCTCTGTCACTTGTTACATTCCCCGAATTCGCCCAAGTAAGCCTTAGATCAACATTAGCACCACAAGTCTCTCGTGGTTCGACCCGCACTTGCTCGGTCCTACAACCAAGACACTGCACTTGCGCTATCACCGTGGCCAATTTATTTACCCATCTTCGAGGCCTACTAAGTTTTTAGGCGCGCTGCGGGACTTGCACATGCCCTTTCGATTTTCTACTAAGCTTTACCGATTTTCTCCCCGTACATATCCATGTTACATTTGTCTATCAATCTTTGATTAGTTTAAATTTTTTGTAAAACTGCCTCCGTAAGTTATTTGCCCGCATTGTAAATTTAGCTTATTTTCTTAGTGTAACTCTTTAATCCCCTCGGCTACCCAAAGAACTAAATCCTTCACAAGCTACTGTGTACAAGCTAAGCTGCTGTACCTCTGTGCTGCTGTGGAGAAGCTAAACCACCCCAGGGTACCTGTTGAGCTTGCTGTTATGCTGCTGTGCTTGTGTTGCAACTGAGCAACCTCTACACTACAGCTGAGCATAGTGCAGCAGCACAGCCATCTTGGCTGCACAGGTGCAACCAAGGCTGAGCCAACCAAGGCGCATAACCAAATGCAAACTTGAGGTTAGTAACTCCCCGTGATGTGTGAACCGTGTTTTGCATGCTAGGCTAGCTGCCCCGTACCTTATATAATCTACTCACCACCAAGGTTGTCGACACACCCGAGTTAACTAAAGTTGTAAGCCAAGCCCTCGCACTATTTTGTGCAAACCTCGAGCATGATAGAATAGCTTTGACTCATGATTGTGTGCAACCCGAGCATGATTGTGTGTAACTCAGGCAACTCCGTGACTCTAAACTCCACAACCGTGATTGCCTTGACCCTTACATGCTTTAATTCGATCAACCGGTAGCCAACAATTGCCTTTGCCGAACCCCCGTTTCTTGCTTTACCTTGCATGTTGAGCTTACTTGCTTTACTCAAAGACCTCCGAGCATCTTGAAACTCGTATTGCTTTGCCCAAGCTAGCCCCCGAGCTTGGCCGCAAACCCGAAGCCGCAAGATTGTAGCCACACTAGAAGCCAAGTTAGTCAGAATCGAAAATCGCATGTTGCTAGGCAATTTAAGCCACAACTCAAGTCATGCTAGTGCTAGGCTCATCTCGTGAATTTTGAAGTCAAAGTGCTCACCATTGCACCTTTGAACCGATATCACCGGTGTATGTGTGAACTCGTGGGCATCCGAATGGTTTGTTGCCATCCGAACTTGTAATACTCGAACCGGCACAGCATTGTATGAGCTCTCTGCCCCGAGCATAACGCAGCCCCTCGTTGCCTTGCCTTGGGCGGATAGCAGTGGTGCGCAACCCAGCATCCGAGCTTATACAAACCATTGCCTCGTTTTCTTGTGCATCCATATAAATTGTCTTTGTTTATGAATGGGGTCACACTTTAGGTGAGTTGTCTTTACTACTGCTGCATACATAACTTGTGCTTTGTGTGAGCTTGCCAAATTGTGCATACACCCCGCACAAAACAACCAAAGATACAAACTAAAATTGATTTCACTGGCCGGTTAACCCAAGCCCGGTGTCCATAATCGAGTTGCCATCTATTGAGCTCAACCTCGCCTTGCAAATCAACCGAGCCTACTGCACTCAAACTCGGCCGTTAGCCTTCCCACACTATCTCGGGCTTAAACTAAATCAAGCCCACATCTCGTTTGCCGTGTACTTTTACCGGGCCGACACAACTCCGGGCTCTACACACAGCTAGCCCACTTAACTCAACCCAACTGGCCATGCATACTGGCCGTGCGGTTTCACACTTTGGGGTCAAAACCAAAAATTTCACCACACCCATTAAGTTTTGCAAACACTTTGGGCCCAACCAAACTAAGCCCATCAAAACCAAATTGAGCCAACAACTACTAGGCTTCCCAACAAACCAAATGAAACCCAATAAACCAAACCAATCCCACTAAAACCAAACTTAGTCCACTTCAATCGACTTTGAGTTCAATTTGCGTGATAAATCATGTCGGGATCTTGGTCCGCAATTGGGGATATAAACCAATCCATTAGAGAGCTTGCTTACGGGCATGCTCCACATTATGAACCCCCACAGACCATAGTGATTTTAGGGACTATTATGAGCCTTCTCGGGGACTGACCTTCAATATTCATACCCTAATCATTATAACCACATGTATCACTCATCACAAAGTGGGAGATGAACAATTTTATACTCCCCAACTCCTTGCTTGCAATCAATAATGGAAACGCTCATGGAGCAAAATGCTAGACTTGAATTGAATGCAATGCATGATCATCCGTATAAGAATATATCCGAATTTCCTTCTCTAGTGAATCACATGCACAACCATACAATGAATATCCATATGAGGAATGCATACCCACTAGTGAAAACTCTCCTTTCATTGAACAACATAATGAAATTCTAGAATTGACTCAACACATTGAGCAATATCAAAAGTCAACCGACCAAAGGTTTGCGAGTTTAGAATTCAAAATGAGTCAAATCCTTGATGCACTAAATGAAGAAAGGAGGAATTTCAAGGTGAAATGAATGTTAGGGAAATGCAATTGTGCTATGATGATGATGAGGATGAATATGATATGTTAGAAGAGCATGTGTACACAGAAAATGTAGTAGAATCTTTTGGTTCGTAGACGTTGACGTCTCTTCCGTGAACCCTATGAATGATGCCTCTTCCGATATTCATACATGTGATGTTGATGTGGAACCTGTGGGATTTGTTTTGTGAAAATGAACATGATTTACCCTCTTTTGACTTTAGGAAAGTGTGTGATGGTGCCAATGATTTTATAAATGAAAACAACTTAGATGCACCTAACCTCTCTCCTGAGTCACAAATTGAAACTCCTCCACCAAACCTAGGTGTAGTTTGTCAAAAAATTGCAAAACCAACTTTTCTCGAAAATGCCTAACTTAGGCCTAGAACTTTGTGCTTCCCAAGTCCTCTTGGACTATTTTGCATCAAAGTATGACACCTTTAGGGAACCACAGTTGGAATGTGTATGTATGCACCAGTAATTAGCAAAACTCATTTTGAGTTAGACCTTTTGCATGATGTACCGTTAAAATTGCAAGATTTTGTGCTCCCAAACACACCCGTTCACAAATTTAGGTTTGGGAAACTCCTTCACATCTGCAGTCTTACTTGCACTTTCATATATACTTGTGTAAGGTCATTAATGTGTGTACATATTTTCTATTGGGTTGATCCTCAACTCTTTAGATTATTAGTGTATGGTGCATTTTCATTGTATATATCCAGTAGGACTTGTTAAATTTTCTTTTCTTGTTTCGGTTGAGTCTTCTTGCACATATATTATGCTAATCCGATATGATATCCGTTGAGAATATTGGATTCTAGCCTTGACGAATGAAGCTCAACCTTGCTCCCGCCGACATTCGGTAATCTCTTCCCTTTTTATCTTATGAGCATAGTTCTCGTGGTACGTGACTGTTCAAATTTTTCCTGTCTGTGACACATTGAGGACAATGTTTGATTTAGGTTTGGGGTGCATTTGCATTTAGAGTTTTTAGTTTTTATTTTGCATTTAGAGTTTTTAGTCTTTTATTTTACCTTTTATTTTCAAAAAAAAAAAAAAAAAAAAATTTCAAAACTCTTTTTGTAAAAACCTCCAACTTTTAGAGATTCTAGAGTCACTAGCATGCTTCTAGCTATGTTTACATAGAGAATCGACCGAAATAACAAAAGTTAGAAGTGCCGAGAACACAATCGGGTTCCTTAGTTGATTAGAGCGTTAAAGTTGGATTTAACCATACCGGAGGGCGAATTAGGTCTTTGTTTAGATATTCGGTAGTAGAATTGTGATCACCCATAGTGGAGACTACCCATTTTACATCAAGTGAGGCACCAACCTTCAATTTTTTGCAACTTTCTAGAAAAAGTCATTAGAGTGTGTGTCACCGTGTAAATTCCGGGTAGGGAATGGTGAGCTACCCAACTTCGCACCATTTTCAAGACTACTTTTGATCTCTTGAGTGCTAGTTTTTGTCAATCATGAGGGTGACGTCTAAAGATGAAAACTCCTTCTAAATACCGATTTGTAGTTAGCATCATTCTCTCTCTCAATCAGCAAGATCCATAGAAACACATCATCGTCAGCAAGAGGAGCAACATCAGAATATTCGAAGAAAAGTTGATATAGTCTAAGGTTATGTACAACAAAAATATGATGAGAATTAATAAAATTTATAAAATCAAGATAATACAAGTTGTGGAAAAATTGAGTGATAAAGTCCTTTGTCCATGGAGTTAGTTGTTTCATTATTTGTATTTTTATTTTCACTTTTTGTAATCAAAAAAAAAAAAAAAAATCAAAAAATCAAAAAATCAAAAAAAATATTGTAGTTTATTTTCTTATTTTTGCTACCACCATGGTAAAAAAGAGTTCAAAAAGAAAAATCCAAACAACAAGGAATTTGAGTAGAAAAGTTAAAAATTGTCAAGTTTTGTGAAGTTTAGAAGTTCGTCATCAACATTTGAAGACCGAAGATTGAAGACGTTTCTATGGTTTCTTATGAGAGAGTGATATTAATTACCGATCGGGTGAGAAGTGAGTGAGTACTCCCATCCTTGCTAATGGTTGATTTTCCTTTCTTAGAGATCATTAGAAAAAGATTCTTTTGTCCACACTTTGTGGAGTCTCCAGATTTTATTTCGGAAGGTTATCCTTCTTACCTACAACGTGTGCGTGATTTCTCTCTTTATTCCCGCACCTGCACACATGAGAGACTAAAAAGCGATCTTTTGAGTGCAATTATCATAAAACCCTAATGGTGAGGCAGAAGTCGAGGCTTATGATCACAATCGAATCCGAATTCTTTCATATGGTATGGTTACTTCTCGCTCGCACTTAAGGATGAGAATGCGTTCTTCGATAGTTCTAACTTCATTACTAGCATGCGAAACTCTATGTCCTCATAGCTCCTTGGATGCTTGAGACTCTTTACACTCTGAAGTTGGAGAAGGTTTTGTGGGTACACCTCTTGTAAACCCTCACGAGACTACAACTCGTCCACTAGGGACACCTAGGGGTTTAAAGGCTTAGTGCATACGCTAAATGCATTCGAGAGACCAATGACAAAGGGTATAGTTAGGATTTCTTCATTTCTATTTCACTTGAGGACAAGTAAAATTCAGGTTTGGGGGTATTTGATGAGTGCCAAATAGTGCATATTTATACACCTTTTATTGGCATTTTACTCATCTTTTGTGCTCAAGAATCGAGATATTATCCTGCATTCTCGTGTTTTCTTTGTTTTCAAGAATAAATATTTGTATTAATTAATTTTGTATTTTTAGGTACTAAATAAAGTTCGGAGAATCGAGGAGCCAAAAGAGCGAAGAATTGGAGTCGAGCATCTATGGAGCAGAAGCCAAATCCACGCTGCAAACAGCTTTGCTCCAACAAGTAGCAACTCATCTACAAGACATGGGCTAGAGCTACCCACGACCGGATCCGAACCCGCTCATCCCGAGCCGTTAAGATCTTCACTCGCCACATCCAACGGTCAGCTCCTCCTACACATCGTTCTTGATGCACTCGCCCAACAAAGAAATCACTCCAAGCCTCCCTAGACCGTTCGGTCTCTCACCCCACGCATCCAACGATGTTTGCCTTACTCTCATCAAACCTTCGATGTACTGCTCAACACCACAACACCTATATATACACCCAAAGCCTAACCCTAATTCATTTTCTCTCTTCCCTCACCCGACATTCTCGGAGCAGAGCTCGCTCTCCCCCTCTCGCTCTTCTCCGTCCTCTCCAGACTGAGGACAAACACCTCTCACCTCCGCCACCTTCTTCCCCGACACCACACCAACACCAACGGCTACCTATTCCGCCACCCTCAGCCCTATTCATCTCTCGCATGCCTCTCTCTCATCCTCGAGGCTGTGTTGAGAGATAAATAGACTTAGGGTTTAGTCTAACATCACAAGCATGGCGTTCTCGGGCCAGAGGAGCAAGAAAGACAGATGATTCGAGGCGATCTGAGGGTATGGGTTTGAGTTAATTTATGTTTTAAAATTAAATTAGGGTTTGGAATTATTTTGGGGGGATTTTTTCATGTATAAATAGAAGGTGTATTTGGATGTTTGAGGCATGCCTGGATTAGCCAGTGCAGTCAATTAGGGTTTAATTTGTAGTCTTAATATGTTTTAATTCCATCAGCTGGGGTGTTGTTGAAACCCTGGATTTTATGTTGAGAAAATCAGTTTGATGTTGCTTGTTCTTGTTGTGCTTAATAGAAATAGGAAAGTAATTAGCTAATTAATCTAACTCTCTTGTGATTGGCTGACTTGTAAGAAGACAGCCAATACTAGGAGAGAGTTAGAGTGAAAGGTTGATCAAATTCCCCATTAGAACTGCCAAGGAAGGTGTATGTGCTTAACAATGTATGAGTGATGCTTAGTAAGCAACTAAGGAACCTGTGATAGAGTGTACTTGTGATAAGACACTCTATACTAGGGGAACTAGTGAGATTAGTGATGTATTACTCTTTAGAATCATCCTTAGGAAGATATAAGAACATAACATGAATTGAATTGTCTTAGCAAAGAGTCTAGTGGTGGATTCACCACCCCGGTATTTCCCATTGTCACATTTTATTTCTTTTACCTTAGTTTAGAGTCACTAAAACAACTTCGCCTGCTTCTACGACACAAAACATTAGCTCTGTCACTTGTTACATTCCCTGAATTCAGTCAAGTAAGCCTTAGATCAACATTAGCACCACAAGTCTCTGTGGTTCGACCCGCACTTGCTCAGTCCTACAACCAAGACACCGTGCACTTGCGGTTATCACCGTAGGCCAATTTATTTACCCATCTTCGAGGCCTACCAGAAAGAGAAGGTGGAAGAGTTGAGAAAAGCTTGGATTTGGAAATTGAATTGCAAAAGAAAAAGGATTCTACTCCTTAGAAGATTTGGAGAATATTGAAGCCTATAAATAGAGAAGTTTTCTACAACTTCTACACATCTCTACACACAATTCTTTTTCTTTTCTTATTCTTCACAGTGAACTCTTTAACATGAGTAGTTAATTTATTGATTGAGGATGAATTCCTAGTTCTTAACATGATTTGAGTTTTTGTTTTCAATTCTATCTTGAGATTTTTCACATGATTATCGATTGTTTTACTAATAGGAGTGATCTTAAAGACATTCATGATTGATTGATAGATTGTTTGAGTGCACGCTAAATTAATTTGTTAATTGATCTATATCTAGTATAAGTTAGGGAATACGTAATCGTTCTCGACACTTTACACAAGTAGAAAACACGAGACCTTGCGGAGGGATTCCGTGGAGCAATTGTGTGTAAAACAACGCTAGAAAGTGAACCAAGCGAACCGAGTTTAACTACTAGTACTAAACCTAAATTCATAAATCTTAATGCATTCTGGGAATTACATCTTGTAAGCTTTAATTCAAGGTGGTTCTTTTGAATAGAATCGATAACTAAGCGGACTCATTATTCAGTTGAAATTAGGGATTTTTGGGGCTAGCTAAGCGGACTCCGCTATCCTACGGTTGGTGATAATCTGTGACTAATAACAAGTAGAATAGAACATAACTTGATTCATTGTTTCGTAACGAAGAAGGATTCCTTGATCTTCTCTCTCTTATTGCTTTCATCTTTCAACTTTTAAATTTTAATTACTTCGTTTATTTTTATTTTGCTTTTTACACCCCCTTTTTGTGACAATTTTTACAACTAGAATCTCTTGCTCCTCGTGGGATCGACCTTGACTACCCTATATTACTTGTTAATTAGGTAGTAAAGTATTAATTAATTTGATTGCACCTACGACACGCATCACCTACAGGGGTGCTCAACATGAAAAGGGATAACAAGAATGGCTGCTAAACTGTAGTATGCAACAGAATGAATGAAAGGATGAATAGAAGAATGAAGACATGCGATAGTTTCGCAAAAGTAATGGAAATGCGATAACTTCGCAAAGATAATGAATTGACAAAAATGATTGAGTGAGTGAATGGGACGAACCTTTATGGCGTACACCCTAGTTCGCGAATGATATTTCGTAAGAGGCAAATGTAAGACCTAAAGTGCGTCATATAAGGGGGTATCTCTTGACATGGCTCAGCCGAAAAGGTTACACCGCTCATGGAACTCGAGTCATGGAGATTTGGGGCCCATGAAAGCCTATCCGGAGAGATACCTTGGATTTCCAACTATATATATAAGGTTATACCCTGGTTGGACGCCCGAGGGTCTCTTCCAAGGAGTCGGCCGATGACCAAGGCGCGAGGTACACCTTGAGTCAAGAGTGCGGGAGCATGGAACTTCCTTACCACTCTTGACAAGTCTTGAAGGGGGCAACAGAGGGGAGAAGATCATGCCGCACTATCTCATTTTCGCAAGGAAAAGTCCAAGAAAACTCCACTTAGGGTGCAGTCTCGTAACCATAAGCCTTATAGGTATAAGGGATAAGAGGTCACTCCTAATGAAACAACCGCTTGCTGTTAAGACCGGATGGGAGGAGCTAGTCTTGTATGGCCGATGTACGCCTCCTTGAAGGGGCAACCAGGGAGAAGATAAGGGCGGCACCCTCCATTAGGGAGCTGATAAGTGTCAAAAGACGCAAATATCATGAGGCTTTATTTTCGCAAGGAAAATTAGGCTTGTCATATTTGTGAAATGATCCTGAAGAGGCAATAATACAAAAGACAAAGATAAGGCGAGATCTGGGTCTTTACATGAAAGTGTAAAGACGTCCTGCGATTTCGTCGCAAGACCAGCTAATACAAAGACAAAGATAATGTCATGGGGATTTATGTTCGCAAGAATATTTAGGCCTGTCATATTTTCGCAATAATGAGGGGTGGCATAATAAGACCTTTAACTAGGAAGGCGAAATAAGACCACACAAGAAAAATGATAAGGCAAGACCAATGGGTCATTACATGAAAATGTAAAGACACCTCGCGATCTTGTCGCAATGACAATATTCAACATAAACATTTTGAATGTAAGTACCGTAGACTTTTCATCGCAAAAAAGATTACATGTGCGGGAATAAGAAAATACGAAACACAAGTAAGAACTTGCGAGGAACAATGAATACGCAAAGAGTAATGCATATACTAGAGACGAAATCAGAGAAATGACGAACGGAAGCAATTTGAAGCTACATCAATTTTAAAGCGGCAAAATGAGCTAAGTATTTTACAAAATTTCGCAGAATTATTCAAAACTTCGCAGAGATATTTAGAATCTCGCAGAATGTGATTATTTTATAAGATAAGCAACTTGAAGAGATTATACTATCGCATGAGCACAAAGCATGAGACAGAGGCAACATGAGAATGAAGGCACAAATCGCTCATTCAACATTTTCTCAAGGATTCTACCCTCATAGATAAAGAACAGAGGCAACTATGGATTACCGAGAAAAAATTTTATGTTCTTTATCTTCTCGGCAAGAATCATTTCCAAAATGGACGTTCGCTAAGGAACAACAAGAATCATCACCAAAAACGGAGTAATAATTTCGCATGAATAGAGACAACATAGCATGAGGCAAAGAACATGGAGCGAGAGTTTCGCATGATGGATTCGCAATACTTCTTATATTTAGAGGATTAAGTACTTCTTATACTTCTCAAAGGATACTTCATACTTCGCATACTTCAAGAGATGATACTTATTATTTATTTCGCAAAGCTTCGGAACTTCACAAAAGAATAGAGACAAGTACGTACTTTTCAAGTCCAGTATTCTTTCGCTCGTTCCTTCATCAACAAAGATCAAAGACTACTACCACAACAGATTTTTTCTTAAAGATCGCTCTTCAAGCAATATTCAAGAAAAAGAGGCAAGATGTGGATCCAAATATCGCAACAACAACACACTTGCGGAATCTTCATTAACAACGTCATGCCGTCGCAAAGTGATTTCGAAATGACATAACAAATGAAGATAATGTAAACATGAAGACAAGTCTCGAAGATCTTGCGAAAACTAGAGTGTCTGCGAGATTTAACATTTATACTCTTGCGAGGATGTCGCAAGGTAAATCCAAAAATTAAGGGAAATATTAGTTGTACATGAGCTGTCATCCACTATGTAAACACTATATAAAGAGGAGAGCAGGAGAGAGAAAGGGGGGACACTTGGAGGAGGAGAGGGAGAGATATTTTGGAGAGAGAGATTTTTAGAGAGAGATTTATTTTCTTTATCATCTTCTTCCCCAAATAATTAGATCTAGAGCTCTACAAAATATCCATTAATGGAGATTGTAAATCTAATTCTTATGTAACCTCAAAAATCATAGTGAAGAACCATGGATGTAGATCACATTGATCGAACCATGTAAAAAATCTTTGTGTCCATTTTATAATTTTAGCACTTTTATCTTCATTTTCATATCAAATAAGTTTAGATCTAGAAATTATTATCAAGATATAGTGAGGGGTGTAGTGTAGGATTTCCTGCAACTACAGTATGAGAATCGATCATCCCTGGATTTTAATAGGGGACTTGAACATTACCATGTTCAATCATGAAAGATCAACTAATACTCCCAGTACCACTGAAATCCCAGAAATCCAAAACATTATTGATTCTTCTGACCTTAATGATTTGGGTTATGTGGGTACAAAATTTACTTGGTCGAATAGACAAAGTGGTAGGAACTTAATCAAAGCTAGGCTTGACAGTCATGGGAAACGGTTTGTGGCTTGACCATTATGAAGCTTCCAAGGTTTATCACATAAATGCTATTGGCTCAGATCATATACCAATAGTGTTTACAACAAACCTAAATAGTAATCATGGTCATAAGCCTTAATACTTTAGGTGTTGGAGTAATGATCCCACTTCTAAAGACATCATTAAAAATGCATACTCAAAATATGTTAGAGGTTCGCATGCATTTCAATTTACAAATAAACTCAGAAATGTCAAACATGATTTGAGAAAGTGGAATATTGACCATTTCGGGAATGTAGATCAAAAAGTCAAGTCTCTCACCGATCAACTTCAACATTTAAATAGCCAACCCCTATCTATTCAAAATGCTGAGGAGATCAAGGGAGTAGAATTAGATCTTGAACATTGGCAAAATCAATAACGCCTGGCGATTTCCTTTTCGATTCACAAACAAGTTTATGAACTTACTTCCTTAGAACACATGTAAAACATTGTTCCCTAGGATGAAATCCTCACCTTATACCCATACATAATCACAATAGCATTCAAATGATTATGGTTATGTCTTATCTACAAAGTTTAATGGTTAAGCAATAAACCTCGTATTGTATTCCTTAATACTATGTCTATCTAGAGTTCAAATATGCTTCATAGCTTTTGTTTTCAATATGCACGACTTGAAAGATATGTTAGGGAATGAAATGTAGTTCAAGTCAAATATCACTAACCTCAAGTGGAAGGATGATTGTTGTCGTTGTAGCTCCTTGCTTCTTCACATCTTCAAGTCTTCGCAATACTTGTAAAGTCTCATATCCTAATACTTTCAAGCTAACCTATACGAAGTTGACTCTAGTACATAATCAAGCGACTCTTAACATGAGTTTTGATTCATTAAAATATGACAACCAAACTGGACATACCAATGCTTGGCGGGTTCAACCGAGCTATTCTCTAACAATATCCCCCTTTGTCAATTTTAGTGACAAAACTCTTACATCATATGGATAAACAAATTACAATAATTAATTACACATACGCTTGATTCCCGATTCAACAACACAATAAACTGCTTACATTCAATCCATGAAAATGCCGTTGTTGACATTATAATAACAAAGCTATTACTCCCCCTAAGGAAGATAGGTAGATATTCAATCTGCACGTCTTTGTTATACCAATTCATATGACATGTTACTCCCCCTTAGTCTGTGCTTTCACTCTTTCGTTTAGATAAAACGTTTAATTAAGCACCAATGTTCTTTTCCTTAGCAATACCAATCAATATAAAATCAATGCCAGTATCACTTGTTTACTCCATATATTTCTCCCTCTTTTTGTCACAAAATGACAAAGAAACGAAAAAAAATAAAGGATAACATGAAAAGAATCTTACAAATCTCAATAGACTTGCAACCTGTAGAGTTAGGCACGAAGGTTCCACACATCATGTTCTGATAAACAATATCAGAACCGAAACTACAAGTAGTTTTATTTTGATATGTTACCAAGGAACAATTGTCCGAAACAATTTTTCCATTTTAGTTTAGCAAACCAAAAACAATTAAGCACCTTAGTCCCTTTGCTAAACCGATTGTACAAAAACAATCGCTTAATTCGATAAGACCAAAATAAAGATAACTCTATTTTTCTCATCAGGTTCTAATTATCCATAAACATAGACCTTTCAATTTAAACAAGACAAATACTAGGTTAGTTAACTAGCATTTCTTGTTAACGCATTCAATTAGACTTGAATAACCGAATCCTTACTTCGATAAGTCTAACTAAGATCAGAATTAACTTAGTTTCTCTTATCCTGAATCGAATTGGACTAAACAACTCATCCCATAAACCTTTTATTTCGTTAAGCCATAAATAATTCATACAAACCAACATAAATCAACTTGCATAATTATTCACCTCAACCAAAATCAATTGAAACAACATAATCATTAAAAGCACCGCAATTGCAGCGAAAGCCTAAACAATTGATACCACACAATAAAGCAAGATAACAATAGTTTTTCTTAACTGGAACCAATTAAATCACACATACATCCATACACATAATGGAATAAATATCAATTGAACCGAAATTTTGTTAATCAAAAGCAATAAATATATATGAAATAAACTCAGGCTTTTCTTAAACGGGAAAACAATTAACTAACAAGATTGTTACCTCAAATTTCACATCTACTTCTCCAATATGATTGCATCTTCTTCCAGGGAGAATTGATATCGAAATATCATCATGTTGTCATCCTTATGCCAAAAATAAAAGAATAACAACAACCAACCTTTACCAGAGAAAGGTTGAAAATCGGTTTTAACAATTGCAAGCAAAAGTTGAAAACCGTCGAAACACATATGCTTTTATGCTAAAACAAAACCGATTCAACATATTGTGACTTTCTCACATATTGTTTCTACCAGAACCCCTCATGATTTTTTGATAAAGCCTACCAACATGGGCTAGAACTTAATCCTGCTAAATCAAAAAGTCACCCAAACCACAAGGGTTCACAACATATGATATTGAATATTTAGGTAGTAAAACCGAAATCAAACATCCTATAAACATACATAGCAATAAGATAAAAGCATTCAAGCACAGGCTATGTAAACCGAAAACTATCTCAAGAAAAATTATAAATCAAATAATTTTATTCATAATAGTTTTATTCATAATAGATTAATACAATCATTGAAAGAAATAAAAAATTGATGTCTATTTTTCTCTTACAACTTAGTCCTTCATATCAGAGATGAATGAAGGCGGATTACTACTCTTCAGCTTTTGAATTTCTTCAAGTAGAAAACCTTGTTGCTTGACCAGAATTTCTTGCAGATGAGAAATTTTCGTGAAGGATTCTGCAAGAACATGTAATTCTATCTTTGATTGAACACAAAAGTGTGTCAATGCCTCAATACACTGATCTTTCTTCAGAGTATTCTCTCTTTCCTTCTTGTTAAGCCAATCTCCCTTTCTGATTTTACCCTTGATATCAAGAGACGATCCAGACTTAGTTTTAAGTTGATCTTTCCGATCTAGCACCTTCTCCAGAGAAACCATTTGATCCAGACCCATAGTTCGGAAAAGGAATGACCAAATTAGGAGAAAGATCTTTTTATAATTTTCATACTACCGAAAATATAATATTCCTAAAAATACGAATATATCAAATATCTTCAAATACTATATATTATTTCCATAATTTACACAAGGTGCCTTGATTTTTCTTCTTCCTCACACCAAGATTTGGCACACATGGTGAGGAAAGAATTCTAATACCGATCAAGTGGCATTAGTATGAGATTTTCTCTCATTATGGAATTTTGAACAACCAGAGTGTTCTCGATCTAGTATAGTATGAAAAAATCTCCTTTTGTTACCTCGAACTAACGAAGTATCTTGGGATTGACTGGAATTGCATATGCAACTCTTAGCAATTTTTAAGACAATTTTTGCATCTTGTCTTATTTTTCCCTTTACCATTAGGTGATTTAATAACATCGGAAGACATGTCCATTCTTAAAATGGGTAAATCACTAATGGAGGAGGAAGAAATAAGATTGACAACTAATGCGATATTAGCTGTTTCCACTTCTTCAGAATCGTATGAATCAGAGGTCTCATCTAGAGTTACATCCAATGCCTTGCTTCCAATGTATTTCTTAAGATTTGGACAGTCTTTATCAATATTACCAAACCCTTTACACTTGAAGCACTGCGGTTGATATTCATCATCTTCTTCATGATCCTTTTTTGACAGGGGACTCGATCATGTGGGCGAAAGATCGATAAGTATCCTTAACAAATCTCTTATTTATTTTCTTTAAGAGATCTCAAAACTGTCCTAGTAATCAATGAAAATGATTGTTCAATTTCATCATCGTAATTTTTCGTAACTGCTCATCTGAATCATCCATCTGTCTATTCCTCTCCATTGGAGCTTTCAGAATTCTTGCAGCTTTAAAAGCGATTCCTTTACCTTGAATAGACTGTGATTCATGATCAAAGATATTTAACTTTCAAACGAGTATGCTTCGTGAGATAGTTGAAAGATCGTTTACTTCTATGATTGCATGCTTCTTAGAATCGTATCTAGATGGCAACGATCTGAGAATCTTGCATATTATATCTTTTTCAGAAATAGTCTTTCCTAACGAGAAAGAAGCATTAATTATCTCAGAGAGTTTAATATGAAATTCTTCAAAAGTGTCGTTGTCATCCATTCGTAGATTTTCCCAATCGGAAGTAAGAGTTTGAAGTCTAGCTTCTTTCTCTGAAGAATTTCCTTCGAATACGATCTGAATATTATCCCAAGCTTCTTTCGAAGTTTGACATGTTGATACATGATGTTGTAGATCACGACTTACAGCATGTATTATAGCATTCAAACCATCTGAATTCTGCTTTGCAAGAGCCTTTTCTTCGTTTGAAAACTCTACTAATCGTTTAAACTCAGTTTTTGAATTTTATATCTTTGGACGAATATAACCATCGATGACTAATAGCCAAGTATTAAAGTCTCGTGATTGAAGAAAATATCTCATAGCAGATTTCCACCATAGATAGTTTGTTCCGTCAAATCTTGGTGGTACGTTAATTGAAGTCGATTCATGAGAACTCGAGTTCATTCTTATAGGTTGGATCGCACCAAACACATATTGTTAGATCTTTTCGTGTTTTCCTACTCTGATACCAATTGAAAAGGCGAGGTACCCAAATATACCTCAAGCTAAAAATTTCATACCTATAAGTCTCACGTAGTTGCAGGATTTCCTACACTACACCCCTCACTAGAATCCACACAACTAAGACATTTGAAGATGAACAACTATGATTTTTATTGATTAATTCTTTGAGTGTTTACAAGATATAATGGAAAAGAGCTAAAGAAATTACAATCACCACAAACTTTCTCTCTCCTAATGACTTTCCTAACACTCGGAAAAAGATCCCCCACAACAGACTTGCTCGACTCTTTATATAGGGTAGTACAATGGATGACAAACTAAGTTGTCCTTTATTTTCGGGAATAACTTACGAAATATCGCAAGTATACAAATATATAATCTCGCAACTCTTCTAAATCTCGCTAAGTCTTCACATATTTCTCGTGTTTTAGCCAGTCATTCATTGCGTCATTCATATTATTCGTTTGCGACACTTTCGCAATGCTGTCGTTTATTGATTTCACTAAGTATTGATATCGCGATATTCTGATCCTACATCTTGCCTCTTCTCATGTCTTCTCTGCGAAGAAGAGAATGTCATGAGAATTAGTATTTTAAAATGCCGCAACTGTTCATATTTATCTGTTACGATCCCGTACTTTTACACATAATTTATTACACATGTTGCTTCTTCCACTATTTTCTTGACACGTCTCTTTCAACCGTTTTTTCTTGACCATTCACGTCCCTTCTCGCATTAAATGCATTTATCTTCTCGAGAATTCTTCTCTATATATAGTTTTCTCACCCTCCTCTTCTTCTTTTTACTTTCTCTCTGCAATTTTTCTTCGCTTCTCTTCCTCCGCAATTTACGTTTCGCTTTCAGTAAATTTTCTTTTTCTTCTTTCTCTTGATCTTCAATTCTCTAATCATTCCCATATTTGAGAATGGCTCCACCTGGTCGTAGATAAGAAACCCTTTTGGGTGAGACTCAAAAGAATTTACAAGAGAAAGGTTTCACCTTGTCTACTATTCCCAATCAAGAATCTTCATCTATTCTTTCGCAAAGTTGTTTACTGATTATCATTGTGATGATCGTAAAATCATAATCTCGCTAGGTCAACTCCTCACAGTCTTCCCATTCCTCTCTACAATCCCGAACTGCCCTTGTTCTATGAAATTCTTGCTCAAGAGAAATTCTCGCGAGCTATTTATGAATTAAGTGGTGATTGCATCCGTCTAATGCTTGAATTCGCCAATCCTGGCGCTGGTAAGGGATCTCTATATCCCGATAACGCCGAGAGATCCTAAATTCGCAAACTTAGAGATAGCCGCTGAAAAAATTCAGAGAAAAACTTTTTTGAAAATTATGAAGTGATAAATATGAAGAATGATAAATCTCGCTTTGGGGTGCTCGATTGAAAAGAAAAGAGAACGTTCCCGACGATAAGATACTCATGTTAGATATTGTTTGGCACTCTGGCAAGAACAATGTTCCTCGCTACTCTAAAGATGAGAAGTGGTGTGTCTTTCCGCTATTTTTGAACGGTCCTTACATTTCGTGTTCCTATATACTCCTCGCGAATCTCGCAAATTATCATCCTTGGGTATTTAATTGGCCCGAGAAAGCAAAAGAGGTATATTTTCTAATTTTCATTCACTTTGCGATGTTTCCTTCCTTTTATATCTACCAAACTTGCGAAATTTTCAGATCACTAAATTGAGAAAAAGTTATGAAAGAAATCCAAAGCCAAGTACTTTGGCGACACTTCACTCAATCACGGATGAAGTAAGAAATATTTTCTCTTGTTATCCACAATATTGTTGCCTCTGTTTCTTATCTTCATTCGTGTATGTAGGTTGGTGTTGAAGTTATCGGCGAGGAAGAAACCTCAAAAGCTGCGAAGAACAAAAGAAAGGGTAAAGGCCCTCTTCTCAAGATAAAATCTGCTGCTCCACCTTCTAAAAAAACAAAAGACCCATTCTTCTTCTCGCTCAAGTCCTCAATCTAATGAGAGTTCCGATGAAGAAGACGATGATGTAGACATTTCTACCGCGAAGGAGAATCATCCAATTGAATCTCCTATGACGTTATTGTCTAGTATCTTTTCAGACTCCATGCAGGGGCTTGGAGATGACCGCCTCTCTGGTATATGTGAAGCTCTCGCAAGTATATGTGATGCTTCTTTACTGGAGGGTAATGAGTCTCTTCAGGGGATCTCCAGATCATTGACTCCCCAGCTTCTTGAATGCACTCTGCCTTGGTATGTTTATATTTCTTTATTCCTTCGTAATTTTAATTTTAAATCATATATTAATAATTTCTTTATCGTTCTTTATAGTCTGGAAGAGCTTCCTTTGTTGTTGCCTCAGATCTTGAGAAGAGGCACAACAACTTTGAAAAGAAAAATCTTCAACTTCACAAAAAGACTGAAGAACTAGAAATTGAAGTTGCGACATCTCGCAAGAAAATGAAAATGAGACTCGCCGCTCTTCGCTAAAGAATTCAACAGTTGGAAGCCGAGTCTTCTACCCGAAGAATAAAATATCTACCCTTCAAAGTGCTAATCAAAGAACTTTATGGTATAAAACTCTTCTTTTTCTTCGTTTCTACTTTGTCATTTATTTTTCTTTGTCTGACTTATCATTTTCGCAGACATGTATAATATTTCTGACGAAGCCATCCTTCTCCATTCATTTCCTGAGCCTATGGATGATGATGCTCTTCTCGCTCATCTCAACGAATCTTAAGTAGTTCGTCAAACAAAATTAACTCTCTTTCATTAAATGAACTTCAAACCAAATTTCGTCTCTTAGAAATTGAGCATAGATCTAGTTTAGGTTTAGCCAACCGATTTAAACGTTTATATCTTAGTTCCCACGAGAATAATAATATTCTAAGGAAGAAAATTAATAGCCTTATAGATGACAAGGATCGCATTTCTAATCAAGGTGCACAAGCATTAGCGAAATTCCAAAAACTCTTCTTGAAGTCCAAATTGAACGAGATGAATCTCTTCGCCAAAATGCCATACTTAATGAGCGAGAAAATCGAATTCGTTCACTTCTTGTCATAAATAGTGATGATGAATTCGCTTGGGCTACAAAAGTTCTAGATAATGCCAGAAATAATTTAGGTGTTAGCGTCAGCCTTCATGCTGAGCATACTTCCTTGGTTAAAGATATGATTTCGATAGAGAAGGTCGTTAACCTGTTCTTCATTACTTTACCACTTCTTTTTTGTGAAACTATTAAATTACCGACTCATTGTCATTTGTTTTGCGAGAATGCGAGAAGAGGTTTCAAACTAGAATTAAGGAACTTGAATCCGAGAAAGCACAACTTGCAAAAGACTTCTCTCTTCACAATGACAAATATTCTAAGTTGAAGAAGCAACTACAAACTACTGTGGCGAATTTCAATAATGATGTTGTAGTTGCAGGAAATCCCACACTACACCCCTTACTCAAATTTGTTTAATTATTCCATTTGAAGATGAGTAACAATATATTTTATTAATTGTTTTCTTGAAAGGTTTACAAAGAAATGTAGAATGAATTTAAAGAAATTACAATCACTCTTAATTTTCTCTCTCCTAATGACTTGCTTAACAATTCAAAAAGAACTCTCCCACAACAGATCGACTCAACCCTTTATATAGGGTAGTATATGATGGATGACACTAAGTCTGTCCTTATTTTCTGGAACATCTCGCGAGGTGTCGCGAATGTTATAAACGTTTTTACTTGCGACACTCCTAAATATCGCCAAGTCTTCATACTTTTCTCATGTTCTGGCTTTCGTCATCCATTGCGTCATTTATATTTCTTTCCTGTGACGCCTTCACAATGTAGTTGTTTATTACTCTCACAAAGTATTGATGTCGCGATATTCTGCTCCTACATCTTGCCTCTTCTCATGTCTTCCCTGCGAAGAAGAGAATGTCATGAGAACCAATATTTTAAAGTGCCGCAACTGCTCATCTTTATCTCGCGATTGTTCATTTTTACTCGTTTTATTTATGTACGGAATTTATTACAGGTGTTTCTTCTTCCACTCTTTTCTTGACACATCTCTTTCAACCGTTTATTCTTGACCATTCACGTCCCATCTCGCATTAAATGCATTTGTTTTCTCGAGGATTCTCTTCTCTATATATAGCTTTCTTTCCCTTCTCTTTTTCTCTTTTATTTTCCCTCTGTAACTTTCCTTTAACTTTCTTCCTCCGCAATTTGCGCTCCTGCTATTGTAATCCTCCCCTTCAATTCTCTCAATCTTCTATTCCCCATTCATTACCATACTATATCAATGGCTTCACTGGGTCGTACATATAAACCCCTTTTTGAAGATACTCAAAAGAAATTAGAAGAGAAGGGTTTCATCTTATCAACCATTCCTGATCAAGAATCTTCGTCTATTCTCTCTCGCAAAATCGTTTTACGATCATCAATGTGATGATCACAAAATCATAGTCTCGCTAGGTCAACTCCTCGCAGACTTCCCATTCCTCTATATAATCCCGAGATACCTTTATTCTATGAAATCCTTGCTCATGAAAAATTCTCGCGAGCTGTTTATCAGTTGAGTGGCGACTGCATCCGCTTGATGCTTGAATTCGCAACTCGCGGCGCTGGTAAAGGATCTTTATATCCTGTTAATGCTAGAGATCCTAACTTTGCAAATTTGGAGATAATCCCTGAGAAGTATACTGTAGAAAACTTCTTTGCGAATTATGCAGTAATAAACATGAGAAATGATAAATCTCGCTGGGGCGCTCGACTGAAAAGAATAGATAATGTTTCCGACGACAAGCTGCTTATGCAAGATATTGATTGGCATTCGGGCAACAATAGCACTCCCCGTCATTCTAAAGATGAAAGATGGTGGGTTGTTCCTTTGTTGTTGAGTGGTCCTTACATCGCAGGTCCATATGTTCTCCCTGCACACCTTGCGAATTATCACCCTTGGGAGTTTAAGTGGCCTGAGGAGACAAAAGAGGTATACTTCCTTTTTTCAATTTCTCTTTGCGACATTTTCTTCCTCTTTTATTTATTAACTTTTTTTTTTTTTTTAAAAAAAAAAAAATTTAGATCGCCAGACTGAGAAAGAAGTATAAAGAAGATCCAAAGCCGGGTACCCTGGCGATACTCCGATCGCTCACGGATGAAGTAAGAAACATTTTCTTTGTTATTTTAAACAATATTGTTGCCTCTGTTTTTATCTTCATGCGTGCGTAAGGTTGACTTTGAAGAAGTTGAAGCCGCGAAGGTTAAAGGCAAGGATAAAACTACTTTTACCAAGGATAAGTCTTACGCCTCCGCTTTCTAAAAAAACGGAAAACCCAGCTCTCTTCCCAAACCAATGAAAATTCTGATGAGGGTGAAAATGAGGTTGTTACCTCCTCCGCGAAAGAGAATGGCTTGACTACTTCTGTTATGGCGCAACCATCCGCTGTCTTCTCCGATTCTATGCAAGGATTAGGAGATGATCATCTAATCAAGCTACTTGCTATGAGCTCTCCGCTAAAATCTGCGATGCCCTCTATTAGAGGATATTGAATCTTTCTGCGAGTCTCCCGAACGTTGACCTCCGCCCATTTAAATGCTCTTATTTATTTGGTATGTTCATATTCCTTTGTTTCTCTCAATTTCGATTACAAACTTTATCTTAACAATTTCTTTTTTTCTTGTATAGTCTCGGGAGAGCTTCCTTTGTTGTTGCCTCGGATCTCGAGAGAAGATGTGACAACTTTCACAAGAAAAAATCTTCAACTTAAAGAAAATATCCGAGAATTAGAAATCGAGTTTGTATGTCTCGCAAGAAAGATGAAAGAATTCAACAATTGGAAACTGAATCGGCTTCTCAGAAGACTAAGATTTCTACTCTTCAAAGTGCAAACCTGTTGATGGTGGATTTTCGTTTAAGGTTAAATTTGTAAAAACCAGAAAATCATGCGGCATCTTATAAAAGATAAAGCCGTTTATAAGTGACGGATACTCCTCACTTAATTCACCAGAATGGAGCATGTAGCAACAATCCCATTCGTGAATACATGAAATTCCTCTGAGTTGGAGCATGCAAACAATCCCTTCCTCGTGAATTTCATATCAGCCTTGTATTTCTGTACCCATTATCAGTGTGGCATGACGACCGAGTGTTACCCTTACTGAGTAACACGAACCTCAAGCACTATAATGAATCCATGTACGAAATACCCGTGCATGTGCCGATTCTCTGTGTTATACTAGCCCGAGCCCTCTCTGTGTTATACTAGCCCGATTGAGCCCCTCTCGGTGTGTTATACTAGCCCGATTGAGCATCCGGACTTGATCAGATCCGTCTCAGGATATGATCTAATCGCAGCCATCCAACTCCACAAGCATGATTGGATGACCCGCGGATCAATTCCATCACCCCCAGCGGTATGGAATACACACGCCTTAGCCTTAGCCAAATATGATCTAATCGCACTCATCCAACTCCACAAGCATGATTGGATGACCACGAGATCAATTCCATCACCCCCAAGGTGTATGGAATACACACGGCCTTAGCTCGCTAAATATGATTCGATCGCAGTCATCCAACTCCACAAGCATGATTGGATGACCCGTATCAATTCCATCACCCCCAAGCAGGTATGGAATACACACGGCCGACCCGCATGGTCGACCATTGGCCTTCGCTGCAAGAAACCCGTTCATACTAAGCATTATGGGCGGAAAACCTAAATTAGGGTTTGCGGCATATTACATGTGTCGCAAACGGTCTCAACCGTCCATCTTCGCAGTATAGATGGAGGGTGTAGATGTAGACTCAAAGGGCCCGGAGCATGCCGACACAATCACCATGTGACCGCCTACACACTTGGCCAATCGGTCAAAGCCAACCGTGGGTTGGTTACAACAAAACCGTCCGCCCAAAAGAGCATGGTCGCGCGGCTTTGAAAGCCAAAATAGGGTTCGAGCCATCACGCGCGTCCATCTTCTCCGGCACGAATGGAGGGTCCGCGTATCAAATAGAGCAGTCCGGCCATACCCGGCGACCACCGTGGCCCATCTACCTCTCCATGGGCCGCCAAGGCATATCATGCCTGGCCAATCCAAAACGCCCGCCAAACATGCGTGGCTACACTTCCTAAATTGCAAATCGATCTCGACCACTCAACTTCACCGACGAATTGGGTGGCCTGGATCACGTTTCATGAGACGGTAAGACATAGGCGTGAACATCGGCTACCGTCTACACGCCAAACCAACCGACCAAGACCGACCAAGCTAGGTCGTCTTGGAAAACGCAGCCTGAAGAGAGTATGGCGCGCGGGTTCTGGCGGCATCAAACTCCTATCGCAAATCGATCTCAACCACTCAACTTTTTAGGCCGGGTGAGTGGCTTAGATCGCGCCTTCTTGGTAAAGTGAAGTATGGACGTGCACACTCTACCGTGTTGTCTACACATGCCCTCGGTCCTCTTCAAAACCCTTCCCATGCTTGGTTTCGACCAAGCTGAAGAGTGATGCTAGCACCTCTTTTAAAACCTAATTTCATCAACGGTCGCGAGATGAGTGTCTCAAACATCATCTCATCCGTCCGACCTCATTGACTTGGTTATACAACCACAGTCAGAGTTATTTGGTTAGTGAGGAGTCGTTACCCATCACTTTACCACACCGTAATCAAAGACTTTAAATACACACGATACTTCACAAGTATCGACTTTCAATAACGCATATTCAATTAAAGATACATGCCATCTTTCGTGGATCCACATCACATTCAGGACATCAATCATGTCACAAACGGGGGATGCATATCGGGGTATTGGTGCCGCGGTTTACAGCGTGGCAAACAGGCAACGCGCCATCACAAGAACGTGTTAGGAAGTCATGGACGGTTAGAGATGAACGAAAAGTGGGCAAGACTGCTCGTGTGTTACCGACACACAACTCCACTACTCCATCATTCCACTACCTCCACTTCCCACGAAACGTGAATGAGGTTCAATGACTTGTATAAATAGGGTCTCCACCCTATTTCCAACAACAACAAGGAAAACAAGACAAAATCAACATCCAGAGCCTCCTTACATTAGCCGTAAGCCTGCTCACTTTTCTAAACAAGTCATAAGCAAGCCAACACCTTCACAATATCAACACCTTCTTCGCTTCCCTCCCTAAGATCAACCCCATCTCCTTCACTTTGTGACCAAACAAGTCTCTGAACGCCATTTCTTGGTTTAGGCCGGACTTACGCAGTTGATCTCTCGAATCTACAAGCACTCACCGCGATGCATTTGTTGAAGGTTTAGATTCATTCCTCATCCACACCCCAAATTACTAAATTCTGCAGGAGTAGTTTTCACCCATCAACAA
>JAJJWW010013837.1:0-88030 GCA_023531295.1 Papaver armeniacum | reverse complement strand
GGATTAATTTTCCTGTTGAAAGAGCATCTCTATTTATAGATGTTCAAGATTGAAGGTTGTTTAGAATTCAGGCTAAGATAACTTGAGATTCAGGTAAACACTTTCTATTTTTAGATGAAACTCTAATTAGGGTTTCAAGTAAGCATATGAGAATTAGTCTTGAAATCACATAGAAGAATACATACAGTGGTCCGGTTGCGAAACCGTGTATAATGATCGTTCTTTGGAAAATATGCCTTATGAACTATAAACAATTTGATGTTCATTTAAATACTTAAGAATTTAATCATATGCACATACACAAGTGTTTTATTGATCAATGATGTCTTAGAGGTGTTTATGAGAGTCATAGCAATGCCAAACATATTTGAAAATTAAGTCTTTAAGCATCTGCTAATGTTCACTGGGACAGTTGGTGAACGGTTCGTGAATCGTATAGGCAGTTTACGAGTCAGGGTACAATGGTTCATGAACCGAGTTCACCAACCCTACTCGGCTTGAACTCCGATGGATATGGTTCATGAATCGGCAAATGTTATCCATTTTCCACTTCTGAACTTAAAGTTTTGGGAACTGGTTCGCTAACCTTCATGTATTCCAGAAACTCAGATATCTATGGTTTGCGAATAGGTTCGCAACCTACCCTGAGCCGAAGTAACAGAAGTTCTGAATTTCTTTCTTTTGAAGTTTGAAACATTCCTACATGATAGAATCATTGCTTGGGAAATTTTCAACAAATTAATTCTTGAACAAAAAATTGTTTCGAATTAATATTGTTAAGGACCTTTGAACATCCAATGCTTGAATCATATTTCGAGATGTTTAACAAGACAAGCTTGACTCAAAATCTCTTCTTTGCAATAATTCTACTAGAAGTCATACAACATAGTCTCATAAGATACAATGGTAAGATAGCTAGTAAAATAAAATGGTTCACTCTTCACATACCTTGTTTATGAAGTTCTCCAAATGTATTCGTTGATCTTCAGTCTTCGAGGGTGACGTCTGATAGTCAAATACCAAATTCTAACCTAGTCCGAGATTTGACTTAAGTAGACTAAAAATCAAGATATATTTTTGTTCAACTAACATTGATAACAAGCTTGAGATAGCAACATTTTTTGGGTTCAACCGAACATTGCTCTTATAGATATTATTCACCAAAAACTGTCTCATATTCAATTTATTTATGGTGAACCTAATAGCAGCATCAGACAAGCCTTATGGGATAGTCAGTGCTAGTTACCACATATTTCCCCTAGAGAACCATTTTTCTTTATTAGTGATTTCAATGCCCTCCTAGGTACTTCTGAAAAGAAAGGTGGTTTAGATTAGTGATGATACTGATTTTTATAATCTCAAGAATTTATGTAAATTTTTTGCTTTGCATGATCCTGGCTTTTCTGGTCCTAGATTTAGTTGGTCTAATATGCAGCATGGTCCTAATCTTATTCTTGAGAGACTTGATAGATGTCTGATAAATCAAATAGCTGAACATTTATTCCATAACCTTTGTGTTAATAACTTGCTTAAAGACTCTTCTGACCATTGTCCGATATACATATTGGTTTTAATTTTGAAGACATTTGTATTCCTAAGCCTATTCATTTTATGGCTATGTGGATTCAAGATCCAACTTGTAGGGATATCATAGCTAATTGTTGGTCTGTTAATGTTGTGGGCTCTCCAACCTATAAATTAAAATATAAACTCTTAAGTACAAAAAAAAGGCTGCAGAGATTGGAATAAACCCTCTTTTGGTAATGTGCAAACCAACATAACTACTACCAGAGAAGAGTTTGTTGAAATTCAAATTTCCACCCCAACTGACTCCAGCTCAGTGTCTAGACTTAGAGACATATTATAATATTTGTACAACCTTGAGGAATTGTACTGAAAAGACAAATATAGAGAAATGTGGCTCATGGAAGAAAACAAGAATTCTCCATATTTTCATAGAGTCACACTTTTCAAAAGGAAGATAAATGCCTTTAGTTGGATTAAAGATGCTTCTGGTACCATTTTAACCGATAGGGATAGTATTGGTAATTCCTTTGTTGATTATTTCAAAAATTATATTCCTCCCACCCCCAACAGTATCAATGGATATCCTCTAGGAACTCCCGGTGAATTTCTCTGAAAAAGAAAACATTCATCTAAACTCTCACCTCACTGCTAAGGAGATTAAGAATGTTGTTTTCCAAATGGGAGCTAAGTGATGTGATTTTAACAAGTTGTAGAAAGTGTTAGTAAAAGTTCGTTCAACTCGGGCTTGTAAAGATTTGATTTCAGAATTTAATAATAGAAAATATATACACAAGTTTGTCACACAAATCGAGAGATACTGAGACTCGGGATTCCACCATAAACTCATTCATGCGATTCATATATTTATTCCAAACAATTATAGATCAAATAAAATATTGACTCTGTTTCTTTGCCAAGGTAGATTTTTGAAAAGCAACGACTTTATATCTAAAGCATGGGATATCAAAAGATATAACCTAAGTATAACCCATCAATTAAAATCACAACCATTCAATAAAAACCATCAAACAATTAACAATCCATGCAAAAAGTCATGAAAGAATTAAATATAATTACCACACGCATGAAATATGGCTTCCTCCGTCATCCCAGTGTTGGGGTTTAGCTCCTCATATTAATCACGTGCTCAAAATAGGTGTTCATAGCTCAAAAGGGTGAAAAACAAGAGAAAACTAATGACTCCCGATGGTTTGCAACGTTGTATAAGCGTTACAAAAAGTGTTACAATGTTTATTACTGAAACGATATATGAAAAAACCGCCGTAGAATATAAGACTGCTCAGAATCGACTCCGTTGGTCCAATGTTCTTCAGATTAGGGTTCTTGAGAACGACACTTCGTAGTGTCGTCTGCAACCCTTTCTCCTTCTTCTTCACCGTCGCCGCTACTTCTCCTCCTGCAGCCGTTCTTTCTTCACAAAGAACCACCCCAAACTCCCGATTACATCTCGACACCACTTTTGTGACTTCATCCAGGCCTATTTATATACCTCAGGTCTACAAATCTTCCCGAATATATCTTCTTTTCTTCCCTGCAAGTCACGGATTTTTCTCCTTTTTAATCTCACGCGTCTCCTTGTGTTAATCCAACTTCTCTCGGAAAAGTGAAACCAAATATTCAGAAATATCTTCTCTAATTCTTTCCGCACGCAACTGCCAATAATAGTTCAATAACTTCTCTCTTTTCGGTCATTCCCTGTTTTGATGAGACGAGTATGGAAACTTGATTATTTTGCGATTTAAACTCCCATACCATTCCTGTTTTAGTGTAACAGGATCATTCCAACCCATTTCCATGAAAATCTCCCATATAATCTCGTTCAAATTCTCGCCTTGAAGAACCAGAAAGTTTGTGTCGTCTCGATGATCCAAATTGAATATCGGTGAATATAATATCCATGCTAACTCCGTTTATCTCATACAAGTCAATCCCAATCACTTTTAGTGCTTGAATCCCTTAAAATCACGTCCCATAATCCTCGCCAGAAAATTAGCGGGTGAAAGTTCACTTTCCCGCCAAAACCATTGGTTCAAAAGCTAGGGGATGGAGTGCCCCTATCCAAGCCAGGGGTGCGAATAGCAAGTGGTCGCCCCTTAGTAATTGAGGTGCCCCTTATCCAAATGAGGGGTCCGAATAGTAATTTTCTCCCACGAGCGCAAATACCACTTTTCGAGCCAATTTTCCCGCAAAAGCTTATTTCTCCATAAACACCTACAAAGACATAAAATACCAAAATAAACGCAAAATCGAGTACTAACATTACAGAGAATTGAGACTAATATAGACACATAAATGCGTCTATCAAATACCCCCAAACTTATTATTTGCTAGTCCTCGAGCAAATCAAATCTACAAAATAAAATCCTAGCTCACTGTCAGCAGTATCGTCGGTTGCATTTAGCGTATGCAACAAGCCTTTAAACCCCTAAGTGGCCCTAGTGGCCGAGTTATAGTCTCGGGAGGGTTTACCAGAGGTGTACCCACAAAACCTTTTACACTCCGACCCTAACTATCTACACGAACCTTGAAGGCACTAAGGAATCTCCTTGGTTGGCATACTTATTGACTACAAGAGGAAGTACCACGATGCGAAATTCCAATTGCTGTACACAGTTTGCACTCAAGCATACTAAAATTCATATATAAGTCACACAGCTCTACTCATATAGTTTTTGAACATCATAACCGGAGTCAACCAATCACATGGATAGATTAAGAAGATAGATGTAGAGAAAAACGTAGATGGTTTTGATGTTGACTAAGGTGAACAGTGTTTCTCATATCTGTCTGAAGGCCACTGCCAAAACGAACCTATCCTAATAGACTGAGATACTGGTCTGGACTAATATCAACACACTGACATATACAAGGGAACCAGTGGTCGATAATCCTAACTCTAGATCAACTCGTCTGGCATATACAAGGGAACCAGCGGTCGATTATATTGAACACTTTATTCCGTTTGGTCTGATGGTCCGGTCTCAAATTTTTTTTTTTTTTTTTTTTTTTTTTTTTTTGGTATCTCAATCACTCTATTTCACCCTAGCAGTGGTAACAACTTGAATCGTGAGCCCCACCTAATCACTTAGAGAAACATATTTTAAAGAAAACAAAATAAAAATAGAATTGAAAAGGATTCAACGAGATATGGCGAAACTACCATGTTTTTTTCTTTAATTCTAACACCTGAGCTCTGTGCTTTTATGAATAGACTCTTTAGATGTTTCCATCTAATCAGATTGGTTCCTCAACTCCTACAACAAAAATGCTTCCATCCACTTAGGGTTAGTGCCATCCTTAATAAGCATAAATTTCTAGGCTCGGAGTTTATTTATCGCAACTAAAAGTTTCTCCATACCCCAAACTTAAATCTAACATTGTCCTCAATGTTCTAAAGATAAAATTAAAAGCATGAACAAGGAGAAACTGTTACCATTTGAAGTAAAAGAGTTAAGGAAAGATATTACCGTGTCGCATGAATATTGGGTTACCTCCCAAGAAGTGCTAAGTTTAAAGTCTTCACCCAGGACTAAGAAAGGATTAGTCACCTCATAAAATCATAAAGTAACAGCCAAAATATCTGTGGGTCATCAAAACCAAATAGAGCTATCACAAGTAAAAGGAATCTGCAACATGCCAAGAAAATTAACAAATAGAGCACACCCTTGTCTAGTTTCCTGTTTAAGACAACTACATCTAGCTGTGGTTCAGGTTCTATAACTAGGTCCAAATAAAATATTTTCATGTGATGGAATTCCTCAAAGCTAAGATCCGGTTCAGGTTGTAAAGTCTGTAAAAACTCCAATAAGAACTTACAAGCACATAATAATAACCTGAATAATTGCGGATCCTTAAAGTCAATCAGTTTTGACTCACACAATTGACCACGATGAAACTGGCGGTCAATCTTAAGAAAATGTGTCGATACTAATTTCCTAAAGTACTTAGGCTCAGTCTCAAAACTTAATAATTGACACATATCTGAAACTTATACGCTCCCAATTGCTTGAAAAATATTTGGTGGGAAAACAAAGTCAATCTGGGTATCATACCCCCAATAAACCACATCAACCAAAGGATGGGTTTCTAATAACTTGAACTTCCTTATGGACATCACTAGGTTCGGAAAACGTGTATGAAGATAATCTTGTAAAATGGTTGAGGCACATATGTCAAGTCCCAAGTGAGGGACCTTTCTAAGAGTTAAAGCACATGGAGAATGATAATCACCCCCAAACTTAGAGTTTTCGGTGTCTCTAGAAAGACTAGTCACAACTTCCCTAATTTTAAGGTCATCCGATTCTGAAAATGGTCAATTGATTCTTCTAAGTCAGGTTCATCCTCACTCATCTCTACGAGTTCATTTTCTTTGTCTAAGACTAATGTTTCTAAATCGCTAGACTCTAAAACAATATTCTCGAAGAAACTCGCTCCTCTAAACCATCATCGGCCCGTAATCATAAGGAAATACTACATCGTCCTAAAACGGTGGTATCTCTAGTCAAATCCTCGTCCTTTTGAATAGGTGAATAATTATTAAAATTATTTGGATTTGAACTAGAAACATTATCATTATTAAGCTCAATTGAGTAACAAATTCACATCACTATGCCTACTTATTTCAAATTCTTCATCAGCACTATCCTCATCATAATCATCATTATAATTATAATAACATGAAAATGGTTGAACCTCATCTAAACAAGTAGTGTTACCAATTTTATCCTCGTCATCTTGATTATGCAAATAACTATCCTCATTTTCAAGGGTACTATTGGAAACACTATATTGGAAATTGAGACTATCTTGAGCAGTTCTTTCCTGGGCCTCTAACAACATTTTCTGAGTCGACTCACATGACTTCCTGATTTTATCTAGGAAAGAAGGTTCACACGTTGCATTGCTTTCGTCCATAACTAAGTTATTCATCTCAATTTGAACTACGTGTCGACTCAAGTAACTTTTGTGTTGACTCGCTAACTTACGTGCGGACTCTAGTAGAGAGGAATTTTTCTCTCATTTACGACCAGTTGGCATGTGGATAGTAATTGGGCTCATCATGGTATGAGCCATAACCTTGAAAAGGTTGATGTTCCCAACTACTATTCACACTATGGTCAAACTAGTAACGTCCATTTTGAAACTCAGTCGGATAATCATTGTATTGGCTATTATAATACCAGTTCGACATTCTATTGTGCACGATGCAAATGCAAGATTGACTAAAATGGGTAGGCTCAGGTTATCACAAAAAATATACCCAAAGGTACGAGGCTGAGGTTTGTGGACTTTCACCTGGTAACTCCCATAAGGCCCAAGGCACGGGTTCAAATTTTACTAATCCACGAGTTTTCCTAAAATCTAGAGTCCGACGATGCAATTGGTGTGTGCACGTGTTTTTTTTTTAAATAAAATACTAAAAAAAAAAAAACAAACAATATATACAAGTCCAAAAATAAAGAAAATAAAAACTAACAAAAATAAAAGCTTCGGCTTTCTCCTTTTATGGCAAGTCCAACTTTTCACCTTCGTTTCAAGCAAAACCTGCACAACAAAAGCAAAAATACCCAAAGTAAAATCAAAGAAAATAAAATAAAAATATATATACAAAACCTAAAAAAATATGCAAAACCTAAAACCTAAACCAAATACAAGTCCGCGTCGGCGGCGCCAAAAATTGATGTGATTTTAACAAGTTGTAGAAAGTGGTAGTAAAAGTTCGTTCAACTCGGCTTGTAAAGATTTGATTTCAGAATTTAATAATAGAAAATATATACACAAGTTTGTCACACAAATCGAGAGATACTGAGACTCGGGATTCCACCATAAACTCATTCATGCGATTCATATATTTATTCCAAACAATTATAGCTCAAATAAAATATTGACTCTTGTTTCTTTGCCAAGGTAGATTTTTGAAAAGCAACGATCAGTTGTATCTAAAGCATGGGATATCAAAAGATTTAACCTAAGTATAACCCATCAATTGAAATCACAACCATTCAATAAAAACCATCAAACAATTAACAATCCATGCAAAAAGTCATGAAAGAATTAAATATAATTACCACACGCATGAAATATGGCTTCCTCCGTCATCCCAGTGTTGGGGTTTAGCTCCTCATATTAATCACGTGCTCAAAATAGGTGTTCATAGCTCAAAAGGGTGAAAAACAAGAGAAAACTAATGACTCAGACAGTTTGCAACGTTGTATAAGCGTTACAAACAACTGTTACAATGCTGTTACAGAAACGATATATGAAAACTGCTATAGAATATAAGACTGCTCTGCGACTGACTCCGTTGGTCCAATGTTCTTCAGATTAGGGTTCTTGAGAACGACACTTCTGTAGTGTCGTCTGCAACCCTTCTCCTTCTTCTTCACCTGCTGCTGCTACTTCTCCTCTGCAGCGTTCCTTTCTTCACAGCAACCACCCCAAACTCCCGATTACGTCTCGACACCACTTTTGTGACTTCATCCAGGCCTATTTATATACCTCAGGTCTACAAATCTTCCCGAATGTATCTTCTTTTCTTCCCTGCAAGTCACAGATTTTTCTCCTTTTCAATCTCACGCGTCTCCCCTTTTAATCCAACTTCTCTCGGAAAAGTGAAACCAAATATTCAAATATCTTCTCTAATTCTTTCCGCACGCAATCGACAATAATAGTTCAATAACTTCTCTCTTTTGGTCTTTCCTCGTTTTGATGAGACGAGTATGGAAACTTGATTATTTTCCGATTTAAACTCACATACCATTCCTGTTTTAGTGTAACAGGATCATTCCAACCCATTTCCATGAAAATCTCCCATATAATCTCGTTCAAATTCTCGCCTGAAGAACCGAGAAAGTTTGTGTCGTCTCGATGATCCAGCCCAATATCGTTGAATATAATATCCATGCTAACTCTGTTTATCTCATACAAGTCAATCCCAATCACTTTTAGTGCTTGAATCCCTTAAAATCACGTCCATAATCCTGCCAGGAAAATTCGCGGGTGAAAGTTCACTTTCCCGCCAAAACCATTGGTTCAAAAGCTAGGGGATGGAGTGCCCCTATCCAAGCCAGGTGCGAATAGCAAGTGGTCGCCCTTAGTAATTGAGGTGCCCCTTATCCAAATGAGGGGTCCGAATAGTAATTTTCTCCCACGAGCGCAAATACCACTTTTCGAGCCAATTTTCCCCGCAAAAAGCTTATTTCTCCATAAACACCTACAAAGACATAAAATACCAAAATAAGCGCAAAATGAGTACTAACATTACAGAGAATTGAGATTAATATAGACACATAAATGCGTCTATCACTAAGAAATCCCCAGGTCCTCATGGATTCACTGGTTTATTTTACCAGAAGCATTGGGATATTGTGAGGGAAGTTTTTGTTGATATGACATAGACTTGTTTTATAACTAGGCATATAAAAAAAGGGTTTAACCACACCAACATTGTTCTTATCCAAAAAGTTCCTTTAGCTGAGCTGGTCTCCACTATAGACCTACAAGGTTATGTAATTCAATCTACAATATTTTGCCTAAAACTCTGTCCAATAGATTAAAATCCTTTATGGACAATCTTATTTCCCAAAATCAGAGCGCTTTTGTTCCAAAACGAGTACCTCGACAATATTCATTGCCAATGAGGCTATTTATACCGTTAACTATCATAAAGGTAAAGATGCATTGTTGCCATTAAGTTTGACATTTCTAAGGCTTATATATGACAAGATGAAATGGTCTTTTCTCAAGATTTTTTTTTAAAGAATGGGCTTATCTGATCACTAGGTTAATTAAACCAGAGAGAGGTTTGAGACAAGGAGATCCTCTATCTCCTTACTTATACATTATTTTCTTTGAAGCTTTGTCTTTTTATAGTAATTCTCTAATTAGAAAGGGTTTGGTGGAAGTCATAAAAGTCTGTAAGGATGCCCATAGTATTACCCGCATCTCCTTTTTGCTGATTACTCCTTGTTGTTTTCTAAAGTCAGTGTTAAGATTTTCAAAACCATAAAAGATCATCTTCAAAAATATTATTTGGCTTTTGGCCAGGAAATAAATTTTGAAAAATTGGAATTTTGTTTAGCATAAAACTTTCTGAGCCTTTCATGTGTCAGTTGTCTAGCATCCTTGATATTCATAATCGTGATCTAGGAGAAAAATAATAACTTAATACTCCTATTGTTTTTCAAACTTCTAAAATTCAAACTCATAGGGGTATCTTGCAAGTTGTGGATACTAGAATCTCTACATGGTTTCATATACTTTTATCCCAGGCTGCTAGGACAACTTTGGTTAAACACATTGGTCAAGCTATCCCTTTGTATTAGGTGAGAGCTTTTCTTATCCCTAAATACCTTTGTAGGAAGATGTATTCCCGACTCTGCAAATTTTGGTGGGGGAAACCCTGGACCCTAGATATGAAACTACATTTGCTTGGTTGATATATTCTATGCTCTCCCAAGTCTAAGAGAGGTTTAGGATTTAGGAAAGTCGAGCTGAATAACTTGGCTATGTTGGCTAGAAATGCTTGGAAGATTATTGAAAAGTAAAAACCCCAATTGTTTGTTGGGTATTGTCCTTAAAGCTAAATATTTTCCTAAAACTGATTTTTTAAATGCTAAATACCCTAATAGCTGCTCTTGGACTTGGAAATGTCTGCACACGATAAAAGAACTTAATAAACCTTTTATCTCTTGGATTGTGGGAGATGGGAAATTCATTGACCTTAGTGTGATATAATTTTGTAAACTACACACTTCTAACCATAGTCCGAGACTTGACTTTAGTATACTAGAAATCAAGATATAGTTTTGTTCATCTAACATTGACAACAAGCCCTAAATAGAAAAACTTGTGGGTTCAACTGAGCATTGCTCTAACAAGTTGTTTGTCTATTTACTTTCCAACCTCGATTATGTAATTTTATGCTCATGCGCTACCGCAAAGGCTAAAACAAACAATTCTACTATGTATTGATCCGCACATCTAATTTGGCTTCTACCAATTGTTGAGGACATGGTTTTTAAAAGCGTACGCTTCGCTCCGAAATTCTCCAAAACGCTTCGAATCGGAAGAGTGAAGCGAATCTTCGCGTAAGATTCTCTTATAAGATGCGCTTCAATGCAATTTTCCCGCCCAAAAAATTTGAAAAAAAATTAAGATTCTGAGGGGAGGATTCGAACCCCACGCAAACTACTGACTTATAGTGGAGTAAACCACTGAGCTACTAAAGCATTTTTTATATTAATTAGATTTATATGAATATTATCTTCTTAAATTTGCATTTAACACCTAGCTAAAAACAACTGATGTTATTTATAGACGCTTCAAACGTCAACCATGAAGCGACGCTTCACGATTCAACTCACGGTTCGCTTCTTAAAAATGTAAAATGAGTCACGCTTCGCTTCACGCTTTAAAAACCTTGGTTGAGGAGGATATCATTAGCCTTTTTGAAGGTCGTTGCTTATATATATTATATCTATATCTATCTATATTATAAGGGACAATGATGTTTTTACCAATGGACGGATATCTACATTTTGGGTAGATAAAAGACGGTCTAGATTCAACCACTAATACGCGTTTACACTCTCCTCTCAGGTTTTACATGTTGGACGGAGATCAACAGTTTTGACATTGTTGATGGGTGAAACTACTCCCTTAGAATTTGGTAATTTGGGGTGTGGATGAGGAATGAATCTAAACCTTCAACAAATGCACTGCCTTGTGAGTGCTTGTAGATTCGAGAGATCAATCTGTGCAAGTCCGGCCTAAACCAAGAAATGGCCGTTCCGCACTTGTTTCGGTCACAAAGTGAAGGAGATGGGGTTGATCTTAGGGAGGGAAGCGAAGAAGGTGTTGAGATTGTGAAGGTGTTGGCTTGCTTATGACTTGTAACGAAAAAAGATGAGCAAGCTTACGGTTGATGCAAGCAGACTCGAGTGTTTGAATACGGTTTTTGTATTAACACTTGGTTTCATGACCGAACTTGTGTTGTTCTCGTCGTTTCTTGTTCTTGGAAATAGAGCGGAGACCCTATTTTATACAAGTCATTGAGCCTCATTCACGTTTCTCGTGGGAAGTGGAGGTAGTGGAATGATGGAGTAGTGGAGTTGTGTGTCGGTAACACACGACCCAGTCTTGCCCACTTTTCCAGTTCATCTCTAACCGTCCATGACCTCCTAACACGTTCTTGTGATGGCGCGTTGCCGCTGCACGCCTTGTAAACCGCCGCAGGGACCAATACCCCAGTAGAAAGTATCCCCGCTTTGTGACATGATTGATGTCCGGAATGTGAATCGTGGATCCACGGAAGATAGCATGTAATCTTTCAATTGAATAAACTGCGTTATTCGTAAAGTCGATACTTGTGGAGTATCGTGTGTATTTTATGCGAGTGCGCATTACGGTGTGGTAAAGTGATGGGTAATGACTCCTCACTAACCAAATAACTCCCGACCGGGTTGTATAACCAAGTCTGGTGAAGTCGGACGGATGAGATGATGTTTGAGACACTCATCTGCGGCCGCTTGATGAAATCGGGGTTTTTAAAGAGGTGCGCAAGCATCACTCTTCACTTGGTCGAAACCAAGCATGGGAAGGATTTTGTGGAGGACCGACCATACATGCGTGTTGACGGCATGATGGTGTACACGTCCATGTCTCACCGTCTCATGGAGATGCAATCTAGGCCACTCAATTTGACCGTCAAAGAGGAGTGGTTGAGATCGGTTTCGGCGAGAAATCCCTTGCCGCAAAGGAGTTGGAAACCGCATGACATCCCAAGTTTGGGCGTGCGTTCCAAGACGACCCATCTTGGTCGGTCTTGGTCGATCTTGGTCGATCATGCTACCGTGTAGGTGGTATGTTGGTGTTCACACCTATACCGATTATCCCATGAAAATGTGATCTAAGCCATTCAAATCATCCTAAGTGAAGTTGAGCGGTCGAGATCGGTTTAGGATTTGGGGTGTAACCGCACGAGTTTGGGCGTGCGTTTGGGTTGGCCGGAATGATGTGCCTTGGCCGACCGCAAGAGGAAGTAGATGGGCCCACTTCGTGGTCATGCTGGTATGACCGGCCTTGGTTAATCCAATCTGTGACCCTCCATTCGCATCGGAGAAGATGGACGCGCGTGATGACTTGAAACCCTAATTTTAGCTTTCAAAGCCGCGCGACCATGCTCTTTTTGGCGGACAATTTGTTGTAACCAACCATGGTTGGCTTTGACCGATTGGTCAAGTGTGTAGGCGGTCACACTGGTGATCGTGTCGACATGCTCCGGGCCCTTTGAGTCTACATCTACACCCTCCATCTATGCCTGCGAAGATGGATGGTTGAGACCGCTTTGCGGCACATGTAATATGCCGCAAACCCTAATTTAGGGTTTTCCGCCCATAATGCTTGGTATGGACGGTTTCTTGGCAAGCGAAGGCCAATGGTCGACCATGCGGGGTCGGCCTGTGTGTATTCCATACCGCTTGGGGGTGATGGAATTGATCCGTGGTCATCCAATCATGCTTGTGGAGTTGGATGACTGCGATCGATCATATCCGCAAGCTAAGGCCGTGGGTATTCCATACCATGCTTAGGGTGATGGAATTGATCTGTGGTCATCCAATCATGCTTGTGGAGTTGGATGACTGTGATCGAATCATATCCGAGACCGATACAGATCAAGTCCGGATGCTCAATCGCTAGTATAACACACCGAGAGGGGCTCAATCGGGCTAGTATAACACACCGAGAGGGCTCGGGCTAGTATAACACACCGAGAGTCGGCCATGCGGGTATTTCGTACATGGTTTCATTATAATGCTTGAGGTTCGTGTTGCTCTGTAAGAGCAACACTCAGTCGTCATGCCGCACTGATAATGAGTACAGGAAATACAAGGCTGATTGCGCATTAATTAATAATGCTAGAAATTCACAGGAAGGGATTGTTTGCTACATGCTCCATTCTTGGTGAATTAAGTGAGGAGTATCCATCACTTATAAACGGCTTTATCTTTTACAAGATGTCAGCGCATGAATTTCTGGTTTTTTACAAATTTAACCTTAAACGAAAATCCACCATCAACATTAAGTCCCCTGCCTAGCACATAATGGTTACACTATTGTGTGGTAGGCATGAGATGGTGACATACAGAAATGACCAAGCTGGAGTGAATACATATTTACCGGATAGCTTCACATTGTCAGGCGTTTCCCTGGAACTGGTTGGTCTTGATTAAGGATATGAAGGAAGCAGGACTTGATCCGGTGAGTCGCTTTGGTTCCTCTTGTACATGTATGAGCTCGGCCGCCCCTTCAGTGTTTGAGTCGGGGATAGGATTCTTCTTCTCTACGGATTCGGGCGCGGGTGCTTGCACATTGCCGGTTGAATTGTTGTGTCCGGATGCTCTTCCTGTTCTTGATCGGGGCTCAAAAGAAATCCCGACTTGGTCGGCGTTGAATCCTCATATCGGGCGCCGTAATCGTTTTAGGGTTTCCTCGGTATTTATGCAGTGAAGAGATTTTGATCCGTTTTTACAATCTTCCTTGCAAAAACTCTATTTCCCATCATGTCTAACAACAAAGGGATCATCTTCTTCATACCATCCAGGATCTCCCGTTAAGCGTGTACGACCGCGTCCTGAGCTTCATGATCGGTCCCTGTTCGTGTTCTTCGAGTCAAGAAGATCATACCGGTTTGTCTCTTCCTTCTTTTACAAACATTGTTTGTTCTTCATAACGGTCGGAGGTGAATAATCCCTTCATTCTTGCAGAGATACCCTACCGGAACGTGTGTGACGGTCATTGATGATGATGACTTAACCATTCCTCTCCCTTCAAACTCAAACATGCCTACCCCTGCGAACCTCGAAGACGCTGATCTGGGTGTCTCATCTTATGAATATCCGAATGCAGGTCTTTCATTCGATGTTCGCATGAAATGCTTATCCTCCAGCTACCAGGATGTCGGTGGATTCTTGGTGCGGAAGGAGTTTGTGGGTTTGTACACCAAGTTGTGGAGGAAGTACGGTCATATCGCAACCAGGAATGTGGTCCGACATTGCTCCTCTGCCTTGGTTACCGCGATAAACTGCCTTCTTCCCATGATTGCGGAGATGGAGAGTATTTCTATTCGCAACGTTGCTGAATCAAATCTCGAAAAGTGGGAGAATATGGTATCTACCTGTGAATCCATGAAGTTCAACGTGGGCTGGTTGCGGCAACGTCTTGATATCATCAAGGTTGATCGAGTTGGTATCCTCGCAAATGTTGTTCCTCTACTGAAAGCTATCTTGGAAGAGGAGAAAGCTCGGCGCAGAATCGAGAAGGTGGAGCAAGCAAAAGTGGGGACTTGAAGAAAAGGACGGAGAGATATCGAGCTAGACTATGATGATGCTCTCAAGGAATTATAATCTTCTAGATGGTCTCTTCTAAGCTGTACTCCCTTATTGTTAATGACGTTTATGTCAAGCATTTTTGAACATCTTTGCGGAATAAATTGCATTGGGTTTTGATTGGTGAAACAGGTTTTTCATTGGCACATCTCTGAATATAGTTGATGATTCAAACATGTAATGAAAATAAATGCTGTATTGTTGACACAGAGATAGTGGTCGTGTGTAATATGCCTTGAGCCACTTTCCATTGATGACTGCTTTCAAACTTGCCTCCGTCTACCTTAATGATCTTGTAGTAGCCGTCGTAAGCCTTGGTGACTTGCGTAGGGACCTTCCCATTTCGGTGAGAATTTTGGTGCGTACATGTCTTGTTGGATGTGTTTGGCTGTTTTCAAAACCAAATCTCCCACCTTGAAAACGCGTGGTTTCACAATTTTGTTGTATGCCCCGGAAATTCGATTCCTGTACACCCGAGCGCGTTTCGCTTTATTCCTTCTAAAATCCAGTGTCTAACTCTGCGATTCTAGAGTCAAAGATTTCGGCCTCGTTCCGGTGGATCCCGGTTCTCGCCGCAATCTGGGTCGATGGGATTACGATCTCTTCACGGGAGAATTGCATCCGCTCCGTAGACGAGTGAGTACGGTGAGACCCCAATGGAGCTTCTGGGTGACGTACGGTATGCCCATAGTGCCATTGGTAGCTGATCATGCCATTCTCTCGGGATTGTCGTGTCTTTGTTCACCGATGATCCGGATCAATGTCTTGTTAGTACTCTCGCCTTGCCTGTTCCCTTGAGGATAGTAGACGGTGGAGAAGACCTGTTTAATGCCGTACTCCTCAAGTAACTCCCGTACCTGCTTGTTGGCAGCGGGAGTGCCATTATCTGTGATGATTTGCTTGGGCACGCCGAAACGACAAATGATGTATTCTTTAATGAAAGCCGCAATTGTTGCTCCCTAGTTCCTCGTAGGGGAATGGCCTCTACCCATTTGGTGAAGTATTCCGTTGCGGTTTATGATGTACTCGTCTTCTGGATGACGGTGGATTAATCTTTCCGATAATGTCCAGGTCCCCGAGTAGAATGGCCATGGGCTGCTTATAGAATGCGAGAGGGGTAGAATGCGCATGAACAAGATTCCCATGAATTTGGCATGTGTGATGACTTTGAACGAAAAACGGCCGCATCATCCTCCATGGTCGGCAATAGTATTTCTCGTGTATTTGGAGGAACAGTTTCCTCTTCCCTTGATGTTCTCCTTCGTGTGTCCTGTCTTCAAAGATGACTGGATTTCTTCTCCCGGCCAGGCAGCGTAGTATATCACCTCCGAAGCTCTTGCGGTATAGGATCCCTTCATGGAGGATGAACCGCTTGGCTCTCTGCTTCATCTTAATAGCGTCCTTTTGACCGTAGAGAATTATCCCATCACGGAGATAACTAATGTAGGGCTCTCTCCGATCCCTGTGCGGTTCACATTAAAAATCTCCAATTGGTGTGGTGGTGTCCTGGCACCGAAAGCGGACTTGAAGCGATCTGGATTGAGCCTCCATTTCGGCCGGTAATAACCCAGGCGTTGAAGTCGCCAAAGTGTTACCACCAATGATTGCCCACAAATTTCATTGTGAATACGATCCAGCTGCAGTTGTGCTTCGTCACCTCTCCCGGACATCTTGACAGGGAGCCGTCTGGATTCCGATGATACAAACATACCATGAAGCATGAAGAAGTTTTGCAGGGTTTTGAGACCGACCTTTCCTTGGGAGAGTGAGCTGTTGAGCTCTTGAATGATCGGAGTTCGCCAATCGTCTGGTCTTGGTGTCTTTGTGTTGCGGTAGCCATGTCGATTCTATGGTTCTCCTTTTCTTGTCAAAGTTTCTTCCGCCCCCTCGAACTTGATTTGGAAGCCAATGTTGCTAGACAATCGGCGTGTTTGTTGTTGCTGCGACCGACGTGGGTTATGGTTGCATCGGCAAAGTAGTTTAGTAACCTTTGTGCTTCCGATCGGTGACGGGCTAGTGTTACTTCTTTTAATGCATATACTCCGTTCATTTGATTCACCGGTAACTTGGAGTCACCTCTTATCTCCGTACGTGTGACTCTGCTTGTTTAGCTATTGAAAGCCCTATGAGGAAAGCTTCATATTCTCGAGAGTTGTTGGTGCATTCAAGTCTAACTTGAAGGAATGTGAAAATACTTCTCCGGTTGGAGAGACC
The DNA here is from genome assembly GCA_023531295.1 of Papaver armeniacum. Lineage (NCBI taxonomy): Eukaryota > Viridiplantae > Streptophyta > Magnoliopsida > Ranunculales > Papaveraceae > Papaver > Papaver armeniacum. The sequence goes on along the minus strand of JAJJWW010013837.1, from coordinate 70,880 downwards.
AATACTACGCCCGCTCCTCCGAGTATTCTTGCTAGGGGTAGCGGAGCCGTCAAAATACAAAAGCCACACATCTTCTTCCAGAATAGAGACGTCTGGAATTCTCCAGGGGAGTTCTTCATGTAGTCCCGTAGTACCTTCTCCTAGAAATGCTGCCAGTAGGTCTCGCAACCGCTTGACCCTTGATAGCTCTAGGCGATGCGCATGTTATGTCTAGTTCGACATTTGGAGAAGCCATTTTCCCGTCCTCCCCGTCGGGACCGGCTTTGAAAGCAAAACTTTGCAGGATCGGATTTAGACACGAGTATCACCCGTTGGATAGCAGGTAATGCCTAAACTTCCGAATGGAATGGATTAAAGCTAAACACGCTTTTTCCGCTCCGGGATATCGGAGTTCAAGATCTCTCAATATTCGGGCCGAAATAGTATATGGGATGTTCGATTCCTTCGTCGTCCTCCCGAGCGAGTAAGGCCCTACGGCGGTGTCACCGAAGGCGGTGTAGAGGACCAATGGTTTCCCTTGTACAGGAGATTTCATGACGGTTGGAGATGATAGTATTCGTTGGACTTTCCTAAAGCTTCTGTTGAGTTGCGGTCCAAACAAAGCTGGCTCCTTTCTTCAACAAAGGGGGTGAATGAGGCGGTAAGTTGGGCTAAACCAGGTATGAAACGTCGAATGTAGTTTACCTTGCCCATGAAACTTTGGAGCTCTTTCACGCTTCGGGAGGCGGCATTGTGAGGATAGCCTCGAGTCTTGACGGGTCTACTTTTATTCCTTCTGCGGTCACTTGGAATCCCGAAATTTACCGGAGGAGACACCGAAAGCGCATTTTAAAGGATTCATCTTTAACTTGTATTCCCGACACCTCTCAAATACTTGCCGTAAGAAGTTGGTGTGATCAGCTCGAGCCTTTGACTTGACCACAATATCATCCACATAGTCCTCTACTTGTTTATGCATCATGTCGTGGAAGATTGCCGTCATAGCACGTTGGTATGTTACGCCGGCATTCTTTAAACCAAATGGCATAACGGTATAGTAGAAATTGCCAAGAGGGGTTCTAAAGCTGTCTTACTTGCGTCGTGCTCATACATCCTTATTTGATTGTAGCCGTTGTAGCCATCCATAAAGGAAAACATGCCGTGTCCGCTAGTGGCGTCTACTAACATGTCGATGTTAGGCGGGGGAAAGTCGTCCTTGGGGCAAGACTTGTTCAAGTCTCCAAATCCACGCAAAGATCGAATCTGTCCGCTTTTCTTTTTTACCGGGACCACATTGGCTAACCGGGTCGGATGATGAATGGGTCTGATGAAGCCGGCAGCTAGCGGCCTTCGAATCTCATTCTTGATTTGTTCTTCTACCTCATGTCCTAATTGCCTCGGGATTGCTTGATTGGCTTGGATCCATGCATGACGTGTAAGTGATGGGTGACCAATTTTTCATCTAGACCGGGCATTTCTTCGTATGTCCAGGCGAATACATCTTGGTATTCCTTGAGTAGTTGAACCAGGCTTGTACGTTCGTCTGTGGATAGAGTCGAACCGATAGAGACCTACCCGGGAGATTCATCGATCCCGATGTTAACAATCTCGAGCTCGTCGGTCGTGGAATTGGTTCCGTCTTGTAGGCTGTCGCGGGCGTCCAATACCTCCTCTTGTATTCCGTTATTCTTGCGGCATCAATTGGGCGGAGAGACCGGATGGTCTCTCCTGCTAATTGCTAACAATGGCGCCGTATATTGTCTTCCTTTTGATCACGGCTTGCCTCGAAAGAGCGCTCCCTTTTGGCGTGAGGATGGGCTGAAGTTTCACCGGTTGGAGATGGACGTCTCGTCGGAGAGAGTGTGTCGTGGTGTTTGGCCCCCAGTGATGTAAGTCGGTCTTCCTTCTGGATTGAAGCCCACGTGGGTAGTGGAGTGCACATGATTTTGTCGGACTTTCCTTGCGGAGCATCTTTTGACTCGAACAGCTCCACTCCGCATATTAGCGCATACGGAGACAATGATGCGGGAATACGGACGACCTCCTCATTTAGCATGGTCTTCAGGCACTGGTGATACGTTGAAGGAATGACCTTGTTGTGGTGAAGCCACGGTCTCCCAGTATCATGTGGTAATCCGGCTCCTTTTCTATGACTTCAAACTTTGCTCGTGGTGAACAGTCCTACCGATAAATTCAAATTGACGTACCCGTATGTGCTGGTTTGATTCCCTTCAAGTCCGTCATCGTGGTGGGGGCTGTCGTACAATCTTGCATGGGCTGACCTTGGCTGTCTTGAGAGTCTTGAGAGTAATTACGTTCGAAGATGCCCCCGTGTCGACGAGGGCCCTCCGAACTCGAACCCTTGATGTGTGCGGTAACATGTAGGGCTCGGTTGTGACCTTCCTCCGCCATCATGTCATCTTCTCGTGAATGTAACATTGTTTATAGATGTTTCCGACGCAGTTGAGACTCTTGGACGAGAAGGAGCAAGGTGTGCGTCCCCGAGCTATTTTATTGATTGACAAACGTCTCGCCCGTTGATCTTTTGAGAGGTGTAAGAGTTCACACAAGTCTTCCACTAGAGACACAGCTTCCTGATCTACTGGCCTCTGGTTCGTAGTAAAACCTGTTGATCCGGGGGAACTAGTCCCCTAGTGTAAAGGTCTCTCAAGCACGCTCATTTCCGACGTCATCTTGATGAGGAGGTCAAGTATGCCGTTTACCGCTTCTTTGATCACTCCATGTTCCTCGTCCGAGTCTCAAGTATCCGAGCCAACTCGCTCATAGTTGGGATTCCTCCTGTTGCGCCCAGCGGATGCGCCTTGGGAAGAGAGGCATCTTCGTTGGAGGAACTTCGACCAGGATTTGGATTTGTTGAGGAAGTCCTAAGACCAACCATCTCGGAACTTAGCCAAACAGATTGGGTATTGAAGAAATTGATTTCACAAACGAGAGATTAATCTCCCACTGTGGTCGCCAATTGTTGATGGGTGAAAACTACTCCTGCAGCATTTGGTAATTTGGGGTGTGGATGAGGAATGAATCTAAACCTTCAACAAATGCACTGCGCGGTGAGTGCTTGTAGATTCGAGAGATCAATGGTGTGCAAGTCCGGCCTAAACCAAGAAATGGCCGTTCCAGACTTGTTTCGGTCACAAAGTGAAGGAGATGGGGTTGATCTTAGGGAGGGAAGCGAAGAAGGTGTTGAGATTGTGAAGGTGTTGGCTTGCTTATGACTTGTAACGAAAGATGAGCAAGCTTACGGTTGATGCAAGCAGACTCGAGTGTTTGAATACGGTTTTTGTATTAACACTTGGTTTCTGTCGACTGAACTTGTGTTGTTCTGTCGTTTCTTGTTCTTGGAAATAGAGCGGAGACCCTATTTTATACAAGTCATTGAGCCTCATTCACGTTTCTCGTGGGAAGTGGAGGTAGTGGAATGATGGAGTAGTGGAGTTGTGTGTCGGTAACACACGACCAGTCTTGCCCACTTTTCCAGTTCATCTCTAACCGTCCATGACCTCCTAACACGTTCTTGTGATGGCGCGTTGCACGCTGCACGCTGTAAACCGCCAGACCAATACCCCAGTAAGTATCCCCCAGTTTGTGACATGATTGATGTCTGGAATGTGAATCGTGGATCCACGGAAGATAGCATGTAATCTTGAATTGAATAACCTGCGTTATTCGAAAGTCGATACTTGTGGAGTATCGTGTGTATTTTATGCAGTATTTGCATTACGGTGTGGTAAAGTGATGGGTAATGACTCCTCACTAACCAAATAACTCCCCGACCGGGGTTGTATAACCAAGTCTGGTGAAGTCGGACGGATGAGATGATGTTTGAGACACTCATCTGCGACCGCTGATGAAATCGGGGTTTTTAAAGAGGTGCGCAAGCATCACTCTTCGGCCTTGGTCGAAACCAAGCATGGGAAGGATTTTGTGGAGGACCGACCATACATGCGTGTTGACGGCATGATGGTGTACACGTCCATGTCTCACCGTCTCATGGAGATGCAATCTAGGCCACTCAATTTGACCGTCAAAGAGGAGTGGTTGAGATCGGTTTCTGCGCGAGAAATCCCTTGCCGCAAAGGAGTTGGAAACCGCATGACATCCCAAGTTTGGGCGTGCGTTCCAAGACGACCCATCTTGGTCGGTCTTGGTCGGTCTTGGTCGATCATGCTACCGTGTAGGTGGTATGTTGGTGTTCACACCTATACCTGATTATCCCATGAAAATGTGATCTAAGCCATTCAAATCATCCGGTGAAGTTGAGCGGTCGAGATCAGTTTAGGATTTGGGGGTGTAACCGCACGAGTTTGGGCGTGCGTTTTGGGTTGGCCGGGAATGATGTGCCTTGGCCGACCGCGTGAGGAGGTAGATGGGCCCACGGTGGTCATGCCGGTATGACCGGCCTTGGTTAATCCAATCAGGACCCTCCATTCGTGCGGGAGAAGATGGACGCGCGTGATGACTTGAAACCCTAATTTTAGCTTTCAAAGCCGCGCGACCATGCTCTTTGGGCGGACAAATTTGTTGTAACCAACCATGGTTGGCTTTGACCGATTGGTCAAGTGTGTAGGCGGTCACACGGTGATCGTGTCGACATGCTCCGGGCCCTTTGAGTCTACATCTACACCTCCATCTATGCCTGCGAAGATGGATGGTTGAGACCGCTTTGCGGCACATGTAATATGCCGCAAACCCTAATTTAGGGTTTTCCGCCCATAATGCTTGGTATGGACGGTTTCTTGGCAAGCGAAGGCCAATGGTCGACCATGCGGGGTCGGTCATGTGTATTCCATACCACTTGGGGGTGATGGAATTGATCTGTGGTCATCCAATCATGCTTGTGGAGTTGGATGACTGCGATCGAATCATATCCAGCAAGCTAAGGCCGTGGGTATTCCATACCATGCTTAGGGTGATGGAATTGATCTCGTGGTCATCCAATCATGCTTGTGGAGTTGGATGACTGCGATCGAATCATATCCGGAGACTGATACGGTCAAGTCCTGGATGCTCAATCTAGCTAGTATAACACACCGAGAGGGGCTCAATCGGGCTAGTATAACACACCGAGAGGGCTCGGGCTAGTATAACACACCGAGAGTCACCACATGCGGGTATTTCGTACATGGTTTCATTATAATGCTTGGAGGTTCGTGTTGCTCTGTAAGAGCAACACTCAGTCGTCATGCCGCACTGATAATGAGTACAGGAAATACAAGGCTGATTGCGCATTAATTAATAATGCTAGAAATTCACAGGAAGGGATTGTTTGCTACATGCTCCATTCTTGGTGAATTAAGTGAGGAGTATCCATCACTTATAAACGGCTTTATCTTTTACAAGATGTCAGCGCATGAATTTCTGGTTTTTTACAAATTTAACCTTAAACGAAAATCCACCATCAACAGACATATAAAAGACGGTTGAGATCACATGTTTCTAACATTTACACCCGCCATCAATGTAAATCAATTTCATTTATAAACCCCACCTATCCTCCAACCTTCTTCCCTGCATCATATATGCTCATTTTCTTCGTATAAACTTGGAGACTCTTCTTAATCCAATTTCTAGGGTTTCGTCATTCCATTTGGCGATACTGTGATTTGTACAGTTAAGCCTTCAATCTCTTTATCTCCAGAATTTAGAGCTATATGGGTAGATAAAAAACCTGAGAGGAGAGTGTAAACGCATATTAGTGGCTGAATCTAGACCGTCTTTTATCTACCCAAAATGTAGATATCCGTCCATTGGTAAAAACACAGTATCGCCATATAGCTCTAAATTCTGGAGATAAAGAGATTGAAGGCTTAACTGTACAAATCACAGTATCGCCAAATGAAATGACGAAACCCTAGAAATCCAATTCATTGTCATAAGTAAAATTAATTTTGAATAGAGTTGTGCAAAGGATAAACGTCATCATTCCCTACAATATTCTAGGTTTGAGAGAAAAACTAACAAAAATTATCTCAATCAACCAAAACAATAGGGAACCATACCTTGAGAATAGAGTTGTGCAAAGGATGAATAGAGTTGTTGATTTTGAATAAAAGAAACCGTTTGACATTAAATGGGAGGAATAACTCCCAAATAAATGAAATTAAAAATCTAAATTCATTGTCATAAGTAAAATTAATTTAGAATAAAAGAAACGGTTTGACATTAAATGGGAGGAATAACTCCCAAATAAATGACATTAAAAATCTAAATTCATTGTCTTAAGTAAAATTAATTTAGAATAAAAGAAACGGTTTGACATTAAATGGGATGAATAACAATGACATTAAAAAACTAAATTCATTGTCTTATGCATGATGAATTTAAGATAAAGAAATTCTACTTTGTAAACCATCAAAAGGTTATATGAAGAAATGTAATTTCAAGTTTCACATGATACAAAAAATTTGAAGAATAACATATATACATACATAATCAAGAAACTCTAATCCATTTGATACGAATTAATTCACGTATTAATTTTACTAAAGACAATGAATTTAGATTTTTAATATCATTTATTTGGGAGTTATTCCTCCCATTGAATGACGAAATCGAATTTCTAGGGTTTCGTCATTCCATTTGACGATACTGTGATTTGTACAGTTAAGCCTTCAATCTCCTTATCTCTAGAATTTAGAGCTATATGGCGATACTGTGTTTTTACCAATGGACGGATATCTACATTTTGGGTAGATAAAAGACGGTCTAGATTCAGCTGCTAATATGCGTTTACGCTCTCCTCTCAGGTTTTACATGTTGGACGGAGATCAACAGTTTTGACATATAAAAGACGGATGAGATCACATATTTCTAACATTTACACCCGCCATCAATGTAAATCAATTTCATTTATAAACCCCAGCTATCCTCCAACCTTCTTACCTGCATCATATATGCTCACTTTCTTCGTATAAACTTGGAGACTCTTCTTAATCCAATTTCTAGGGTTTCGTCATTCCATTTGGCGATACTGTGATTTGTACAGTTAAGCCTTCAATCTCTTTATCTCCAGAATTTAGAGCTATATGTAATGTCAAAAGGAAGCTTGAATTTGGGGATTATAAAGAAATTCTGAGATTAAGTTTGAATTACGAGGGATTAATTTTATTTCTTTCAAGTTAATTGCTCTTAGTTGCATGTTCTATTGAATTACATTAGTTCTCTGATTAATGGTTGGTTTTGTTTATGAGTTTTATGGAAATGTTTGACCTAGGTATTCATTCAGTTTTTTGTTGTTGTCGTTGTTGTTGGTATGTTGAATTCATGTGTAATACTGATTTGAATTTTTGTTCCCTCAGGATTTTGGGTGTGCCTTATTTAAGATCCAATTATCGGAATCTTGATTGTGTGGAGAAATCTAGAGAATAGGAAAAGGGTTTATGAAGTGAAGATGATCATTTGCGTTTTCAATAAAGAACAAGGCAGATATTTTGTCTCTATCCTTTGTTGTGTTCGAACTTTGGTTCAAGAGTGTTTAATCATAACTAAAGTATTTAACTCCAGCTACGTACGAACAATTGATAAATTAGGTGCAGGAATGTAGAGCAAAAGTTCAAATGCAAATGATCATCTTCAATATTCATGAGAAGCATTGAACTGCGGCTAAAATTTATCCACTCTATGATATTGTAAGTTGATTTATTTTTCTTTGTTTTTCCCTTAGTTTTTTAGTCGAAATTCAATTGTTTCTGTATTGGTATAACTTGGTTTATACACATTAATCTTTCAATTAGTGTATTATATACCAAGAAATTTATTTCCCCGATTAAAACTTATTTTATGTTTTCCCTAATAAACTGTATGCCTATTTTGGTTGGTTATTTTGAAGGTTTCGTTATTGTAAGATGGTTACTTTGAAGGTTTTTTTCGAATTGTTAAAAACCAGTCTGTATTGGAATGTTAAGATTTCATTTAAAGTTCTAATGTCATCTTCATTTAGATCTTGATGTGCTTTTTTTTTTCTTACTTAGTTTTATGTGTTGCACTACAATGGTTTCATCTAATATCCTTAACGTAATAATAATGATTTTTGTTAAAGGGAGAGCAAAAACAGTTTAGAGGAGAGCAAAAATCGTATTCAACTCGGTAACTAGGACCGATTCCAAATATTGTTATGAGTTAGACTATATTAACCTCAGTAACACAGATTCTTTGCAGATGTACTATTATTTCTGTAACTAATCCTTCTTATCACGGCCACCATTATCATGCTACACCTGCCACCGTCGGTGGTGGAGAAAAATCTTATTAGTTCTGAAGAAGCATCTAAATTCAAATCAAGTCTCTGTAGGAATTGAGGCTAAGAAAACATTTTCATTTAATCTAAAAAAGTTTTGGATCAGTTGGAAACTTAAGACAAAACTAACATGATTAACATCGAATAGTCATAATATATGCTCTTAAATCTTAATCTACCATTCATATTCCTACAGTTCAGGTTCACTATTTTTTCAAGGTGTGTATCAACTAATCAAGAGATTGTGATATGTTTGTTGATATATACTCTCTTTCGATTTACCTCCTTAAAAAAATTCTTTAATATACATGTATTGATCGCAAGGGATCTTCTAAAACCTTCCATTTAAATGTAATTACAGATGAGACTGGTTTATAGAACTAGGGTTCTTCCACCATTCATTATCTTTTTTATAAATCTTACATACAAATAATAATTAGAGTGAGTCTGTGCAATACGTTCTATATTTAATATATCGTTGATTGTATTAGTGAGTCTTTCGACTACAAAAATGGTGGTGGCTAGTAGCCGCAGTCAGCTACCAACGGAGGCTGCGACGAGCAAGAGATAAATTTGATCTGATTAGGTCAAAGATCAAAAAAAAAAGATTAGGTCAAACAAAGATAATAATTTAAGCATGTGAAGACATTGTGTGTCCCGGTAAGGTTAATTTAGTCCGACTCGTAAGAATATTTAGACTCGGTCCTAGTTATCGAGTCGAATACGATTTTTGCTCTCCTCAGATCGGTTTTTACTCTCCCTTTAACAAAAATCATAATAATGATGATCATTTGCTTAGTTAGGAAACATGGGTTGGAGGAGCAATACAAAAGGAAACACAAAATTGGTTAAAAAGACCAAAATCAACAAATCCTGGGTGAAAAAGATATTTAGATTTTGATATTGTTTAAATGGACAAAAATACAAAAATAGCCAGGATGTAAACAGTTTCATCCTACCCATTTTCAAATACTTTTTCCTTTTTTTAATTTACATCAAGATGCATTCAGTTTCATCCTTACTATTTTTTAAGTTTAAGTCGGGATGTATCCAGTTTCATCCTTAATATTTTTTTTTTGTTCATTTCACCTATACTAATTTTTACTCGTCCATTTGAACCAGGTTTTAAAAATTTTTGGACAAATGACCCATTTTTGCAGGTGAGACTATCTTTATATTCGTGTACCTCTATTTTTGTTTTCACTTTAGTATGGATAAGTAATTCTCATTTTCCCAAGATAACTATGAACCAGCTAAAAATCACTTGGAAAGTGGTAATCATTTTACGGGTTGATTTTAACGGTCAGGTAAGAGTTCAAAGCAACATGATTTTCGCGAGAAAATTTAAAAATAACCGATAAATAGTTAAGAAATTACTAATCCACCAATTTCATTTCGTTGTTCGTTGGATAGGCAGTATAATTATGTTAGAAGTAGCTTCAAAGTAGAGGAAGTTTTTTAGATGCATTGTTAGTGAGTGTCCTACATCCGGAGGGCAGTATAATATATGATGCACTTATGGTTAATCTTATGCAGGTTCATGCTTCGTTTTGAAGTCTCGGCACGATATCGGGTCACCCGCATTTGCTGCCCTGGATAGTGAGATAAAAGAGCTGCGTGGTCCACTGCATTGGGTGTTGTCATTATCGGAGAGGTGCACCAAAATATATTTCTTTTAGCTAAATTACCCATCATACACCACCAAGACAATTTCTATCATGAGTACATTCTTGCAACAATCAAGCATTCAACATAAACATAACCAGCTTATGTCATTTTGAAAAATAAGGAAGGCAAGGCTAAGGTGGTTGCAGATTTTGTAGAGATAATGAATACCGAACAATGCTTAACGCGTTCAACATATAGAAAAAAGCAACTCATAGCTTCACAGCGAATCGCAATATCCTTTAAGATAACATCCTGCGCCTAGCACAAACCATGGGCTTCCCACAGTCATGAATGAATCTCCCCAGATCGGAGGATGAAAACCATCCTAAAAAGGCACGCCTTGGAAAAAATGTGGTATGTGATTTCCTGTATCAAGATTGAAAGGCGGGACGTGATACCAAATATTGTTGCGTTATCAACCATGTGAAGCTTTGCTGTTTTCTTTGTTCAATTATTTTTATTTTCTATCTCAATGTAGTTTCCAATAGTCGTGTGACCGCAGCTACATTCCTGAGGTGATTATTTAAACCTTTGAAGTTGAAAATGTGTATTCCTAAATCCCTAAGTTCCCATTTTTCTTTCGTAGGTTAATTGTTTTGCACACGGGTTTGTTGGTATAGCCAGCTCCTTCTTTTGACATTGATTCTTTCATATCTAACATGAGTTGCATCAGTTTATCCTTAAAAATGTATAAACTAAGAATAACCTTTTCCACTTCGTCCTGTATGTTATACTACTTTTTTAAAATTTAAATCATGATAATTCTGAACACCGATTGGTGCTCTTTTGCATGCGACGTCCTAACAATCGGTGGAATGGTACAAATCTCAAACAAGCTTGGTAAAGGGGCGGTAGGAATCGGTAGAGGGGCGGCAACCTAATAAGACAAAAAAGGTCATTAGAAGTAAATTCAAGTGCCCCTTATCAATAAAACCCTGGAAATGACTAATTAACCCTTATTGTTAATAATCAAGTTTAGTAATGATAATCAAGATTACTGTAGATAATCAAGATTAATTTTGATAATTAATTTTCACTTATTATAGAATCAAAAATCAGATGTTTAGAGTTATAAGAAAAAAAAAATTGAGGAGAAGAAAAAAAAAAACTTTTGTGATATTTGTGAAACCCTAGATTTTGATTCACTCCACCAAAATGAGTGATTCCGGTGACCCTTATACTTCTAAATTAGTTTTCATTAGCCTTTTCTCGCTCAAAATTATCTAAAGTACATAACAAAATCAAAACTTTTGAATTTTCAGAAGAACTTACGGTTGCAATTTTGCTCGTGACCAACCGTAACTCTTAGTTACGGTTCGTAAGTTATCGAATACCAACCGTAGATGGTTAAATTTGGGGAAGATCCAATCGTAAAACCGATTCACGGTTGGTAATTAAATTTGGACAACAACCGTAACTAAATTACGGTTGGTAACTAATGAATCGATACCAACCGTAACTACCCTACGGTTGGTGTGTTAACTTAACTTTTGAACCGTAAATCATTATTTGATAATTTCTTAAGACTCAGGAATATTTACGGTTGGTATGGTTGTTTGAGTAACAAACCAGTAACTCAATTACGGTTGATAATTGAACTATTACCAACCGTATGTTCTTCAAAATCTCGATTCTGGTTCGTAATTGAGTTATTACCAACCGTAAGAATCGCATAAAACCGAAAATTTCAATTTCAATTTTCATACAAAACTCTAATTTTTGATACAAAATTAACTTAAATCCAACACGATAAACTAAACCCTAATCTGGGTTTTTCCAAACATTTTTCAAATCGTCGATTAATCGAAGACGATGAAATTTTCGGTTTTAATGGAGGTTAGGATTGATGGAGGAGAAGAGAAGATGAAGAAGAAGATGAAAAAAAAACTAATTTGATTTTTACGATTCATTAGGTTTAAAAAAAATTGATTTGATTTTGGTTAATTTAAGGTGAAAAGGGTAATCTAGTCAATCTACACCCCTATAGGACACCCCCTAACTAATAAGAGGGACATTGCTATCACACTTGCCGCCCCTCTACCAATTCATGCCGCCCCTTTACCAAGCTTGATCTCAAAACAGGGTCGGCCACATTTTTTTTTATGGTCACAACCAAAAGAGGCTAGCATTTTTAGGGGTACCCCAAACAAATTAGGGGCGACACAAAAGACAAAATAGGATGAAAATACTTGTATACTCCTTCATAATCGGTAGTTTAGTTAGCTACCGATTGCAAAATCTTATTTTTGGGACAACTCTATATTCGGTAGTTATATGAACTATTTTGACTACCGATTATAGGCTCAACCAAATTAGAAAAATAGAGGATTTTTGCAAAATCTCATTTTGGGGGAAACTCTATATTCGGTAGTTATATGAACTATCTTTGACTACCGATTATGCTAGGGTTTCGGTAAAGAGGCCCACTGTATAATCAGAAGTCAGGATACCTTCATTTGCTACTGATTATTGGCTCAACCAATGCAGTTGAAAAAGCTCGGTGCGGGCATGGACGTGGTATGAATACAATGCTGAAAATTTTTTTCTACGAGAAAATTGAATTTCAGTCTGTTTTGGATTTTTTTCTGGTTTTCAGTCCACTGCCGGCACAGTCATTTAATTCTCGAGAATAATTGAATCGGGAGTCAAGATAAATTTATTTACTACCGATTATAGGATTTTGGCAAAATCTCATTTTAGGGCTACTCTATATTCGGTAGTTATATGAACTATTTTGACTACCGATTATGATAGGAATTCAACAAAAAGAACTAATGTATAATCGGAAGTCATGATAACTATTCCTTTCTTACCGATTATATGCTCAACCAAAATTCAAAAAAGAGGATTTTTTGCAAAATCTCATTTTGGGGCTACTCTATATTCGGTAGTTATATGAACTATCTTGACTACCGATTATGGTAGGATATTTGCAAAGAGAGCCACTGTATAATCGGAAGTCATGATAACTCTTCCTTTCTTACCGATTATAGGCTCAACCAAAATTCAAAAAAAGAGGATTTTTGCAAAATCTCATTTTGGGGCTACTCTATATTTCGGTAGTTATATGAACTATCTTGACTACCGATTATGGTAGGATATTTGCAAAGAGAGCCCACTTTGTATAATCGGAAGTCATGATAACTCTTCCTTTCTTACCGATTATAGGCTCAACCAAAATTCAAAAAAAGAGGATTTTTTGCAAAATCTCATTTTGGGGCTACTCTATATTCGGTAGTTATATGAACTATCTTGACTACCGATTATGGTAGTGTTTATGGGTGAAAACTACTCCTGCAGAATTTGGTAATTTGGGGTGTGGATGAGGAATGAATTTAAACCTTAAACAAATGCATTGCGCGGTGAGTGCTTGTAGATTCGAGAGATCAATCTGTGCAAGTCCGGCCTAAACCAAGAAATGGCCGTTCCAGACTTGTTTCGGTCACAAAGTGAAGGAGATGAGGTTGATCTTAGGGAGGGAAGCGAAGAAGGTGTTGAGATTGTGAAGGTGTTGGCTTGCTTATGACTTGTAACAGAAAGGTGAGCAGGCTTGTGATTGATGCAAGCAAGCTCCGGGTGTTGGAATACGTTTTGTATTAACACTTGGTTTTCTGTCTCGTCTGGACTTGTGTTGTTGTTTGAAATAGGGCGGAGAACCTATTTATACAAGTCATTGAGCCTTATTCACGTCTCTCGTGGGAAGTGGAGTGATGGAGTAGTGGAGTTGTGCGTCGGTGCCACACGACCAGTCTTGCCCACTTCTCTTGTTCATCTCTAACCGTCCATGACTTCCTAACACGTTCTTGTGATGGCGCGTTGCACGCTGTAAACCGCCAAACCAATACCCCAGTATGTATCCCCCGAGTTTGTGACATGATTGATGTCTCGGAATGTGTGGATCGTGAATCCACGAAAGATAGCATGTAATCTTTGAATTGAATAATTGTGTTATTCGGGAAGTCGATACTTATGAAGTATCGTGTGTATTTTATCACATGCGCATTATGGTGTGGTAAAGTGATGGGTAATGACGCCTCACTAACCAAATAACTCCCGACCCGGGTTGTATAACCAAGTCGGTGAAGTTGGACGGATGAGATGATCTTTGAGACACTCATCTGCGACCGTTAATGAATATTAGGGTTTTTGAAGAGGTGCGCAAGCATCAGTCTTCACTTGGTCGAAACCAAGCATGGAAAGGGATTTGGAGAGGACCGACAGGGGGTATGTGTGTAGACACTGCATGCCGGTGTGCACGTCCATACCTCACTTTTCCATGAAGGAGCGATCTAGGCCACTCAATTTGACCGGTAAAGTTGAGTGGTTGAGATCGGTTTGCGGCAAAATCCATTGCCTCAAAGGAGTTGGAAACCGCGTGACATCCCTAGTTCGGGCACGCGTTTCAAGAGACCCATCTTGGTCGGTCTTGGTCGATCATACCAGCGTGTAGGTGGTAGGCTGGTGTTCACACCTATACCTGATTATCCCATGAAAACGTGATCCGAGCCATCCAAATCGTCCGGCGAAGTTGAGCGGTCGAGATCGGTTGTGGTTTGGGAGGCGTGGCCATGCTAGTTTGGGACGCACGTTTTGGATTAACCAGGCATGATATGCCTTGGCCGAACACATGAGGAGGTAGATGGGCCCACGGTGGTCATGCTGGTATGACCGGCCCTTGCTTAATATAATCTGTGACCCTCCATTCGTGCCGGAGAAGATGGACGCGCGTGATGGCTTGAAACCCTAATTTTGGCTTTCAAAAGCCGTGCGCCATCTCTTGTTTGGGTGACAATTTTGTCACGACCAACCATGGTTGGTTTTGACCGATTGGTCAAATGTGTAGGCGGGCCCACGGTGATCGTGTTGACATGCTCTGGGCCCTTTGAGTCTACATCTACACCCTCCATCTATACCTGCGAAGATGGATGGTTGAGACTGTTTTGCGACACATGTAATATGCCGCAAACCCTAATTTAGGGTTTTCCGTCCATAATGCTTGGTATGAACGGTTTCTTGGCAAGCTAGGCCAATGACCGACCATGCGGGGTCGGCCGTGGGTATTCCATACCTGCTTGGGGGTGATGGAATTGATCTGGGGTCATCCAATCATGCTTATGGAGTTGGATGACTGCGATCGAATCATATCCGGACCGATACGGTCGGTCCGGATGCTCAATCGGGGCTAGTATAACACACCGAGAGTCGGCACATACGGGTATTTCGTACATGGTTTCATTATAGTGCTTGGAGGTTCGTGTTACTCTGTAAGAGTAACACTCGATCGTCATGCCACACCGATAATGAGTACTTGGAAATACAAGGCCGATATGAAATTCACAGGAAGGGATTGTTGCTACATGCTCCAACCTGGAGGAATTTCATGTATTCACGAAACGTGATTGTTGCTACATGCTCCATTCTTGGTGAATTAAGTGAGGGAGTATCCAACACTTATAAATGGCTTTATCTTTTACAAGATGTCAGCGCATGATTTTTCCGGTTTTTTACAAATTTAACCTTAAACGAAAATCCACCATCAACATTAAGTCCCCTGCCTAGCACATAATGGTTACACTATTGTGTGGTAGGCATGATATGGTGACATATACGTGAGAAAGACAGGATGAAAGAAGTTTACCCGAAGAGTGTTGGCCAACCGCTAGTCGCCCACACCGTTATGCTTGTATGGAATCCTTTGGTGGGACCCTGTTTCCTTCTTTGGGTATTTGAATCAAAAGAGGAATCCAAACAAAAGAGGTATCCTTGTTCCATTGGGATTCTTCTAATTTTTGTCTATAAAAGAGACTAACCCCTTTGCTTTTCCTCACGATTTTTTTTTTTTGCTGCTCTCGTCCGCGACCTTGCTGCCTGCTAAATGCCCGTGTTCTTTATTCTTTATTTTGTTCTTAGGAGTTACTACCGCTGTCCCCGTCCAAGGTAAGTTTTGCTCTCCTTTTTTTTTTTTTTTTTTCCAAAGGTAAAACCCTAGTTTGTTAGGTAAACACCTTTTGTAAGACATGTATATGCTTAGTTTTTTCCACCAAGGTTGATACGTCAATATTTTCTAGAATTGCTTAGTAAAACAACCCGTGAATCCATGTTGTTTTTGCTTCTTTCCACCATTTGGCTTGAATCCCATAGACACGATTTCCATGAATAAAGAAAATCGTGTTATGATGCATGCGGATGAATGAATGCGGGCCCGCCGTGTATGCCGGAACGTGGGTCTTACTCACATATGCTTGACTGAAATTTACACCGAACTTGAAACTTGTACCGGACTTGAAACCAATACCAGACTTGGAATTTATACCAGACTGAAACTTGTACCAGACTTGATACCAATACCAGACTGAAATCAATACCAGACTAGAATTTGTACCGGACTTGAATGGTGTTTGGACCGGCCATTGTGTGCTCCGATGTGAGTTGTGTCTTGTCGTGTGTGACTACATCTCTCCTGTGCTTTCATACAAGTTCCAACTCCTGTATTTTATTTCATTGTGGAAGAAAAGAATCCCTGTTGAGATGTCTTCTGAAGATAATGCTGGTGCCAAGTCAGGAAGTGTTGACAGCTTCAAAGATATGCCGAACATTGATGATGAGTTGTTCACCTCGCCTTTTCCAAACATTAGGAAACATCCTTCTCATAAGATAGTCTTGCTTTCCGATTCAGAAAATATGGAAGCTGATTCATTCTCTTCTTCAGCACTTGTGATGAGATTTTGTCTCCAGAGAAACGAATATCCGCCTTCTCCTATTGACTTCAAGACTTGCCATGCTCCACTGCGTTCTTACGAAGGATGGATGAGACGCATGTTGAGTAATAAGGGCATTAAGGACAATTTGACCAAAGCGCAGATCCTCAATGCGGTCATGGCATCTGCTACTCTCGAAATTAGGAAAGACATCGCGGGTTTGATTACCTTCATTTCTCGGTGGCGTATTTCTACTCACACAGCCATATCTAGATGGGGAGAGATGACTATTACTTTGGAGAGTGTGGCTGCATTAATGAACCTGCTGTTCTTTGGAAGTCTCTCTTACGAGCTCTACGATACGGAACAAAGTAACTATGGTGCTATACTTCAAAAGGTGGCGGGATTCGACGGTATGGACAAGGAAGAGAAAAAAATATGCGAGATGCTTTTACACAGGTGGGTGTCGGAGTGGTCTCTGTAGACCCGGGCCGGATCAAGAGTTGGAAAATGAGCTCGGTGTGATTGCGTTCTGTCTTTATGGCTATCCGGGGATATATTCAATGATGGTTCCGGAAAGAAGACCATTAGAAGTGACCTTGTTAAGATTGCTATAAAGGTGGCGAAGGTGAAGTTCTTCCTTTAGGCGCATTGTTCCTTGGATCACTTTGTATTCTCATCTGGACGCTTTAGCAATGGACATGCATGTTTCTAATGGGTACAAGAAGGTGGAGTCGCACGTTCACTTCGCTTTTATTCGAGCATTCTTATGGGAACACTTCAAAAGTTACGCTCCTACTCTGGAAATTCGCTCAAGAACTTGTATGGTGGCTCGAGAATACTCCGTTGGAATAAAAAACGTCCCGAGGCGGTGCGAAACTTGTGGACGTATTTGACAATATGTCTTACAGTATATTTCCGTCCATGGGGGCCGGTCCACCCTTCCATTGTTCAGCCAAAGACTTTGCTATCGCTTCCGACGGTCAGTCTGATCTTTGTGTTGTGTACCGATGTCGAAACTATGAAATCTGGAGAACTTATTTACCTGCGTAGCTGCATTCCAGGATATGTCCCGTCTCTATTTAACGGAGAATTTTCCGTGACTCCGTACAATATTGACAGGGCTGCTCGCCAAATGGGATTTGATCAGGGTGTCCCATTTATTCGTTCACCAAGGGTTCCAAAGAATCTCTCCGAATATTCTTAACGCTGGCATGTTTTTGGAACGGGTGAGCCTTCCCTTCTGGCTTATTGGGAGAAACCCAGTGGTAACCGATAAGTACAAGTAATTTTGGAGCAGGCAACCTGTTGGTTTTCCAAATTTTCGGAGAGTGTTGTGACAGATCCACGTGGTGAGCCATCTTCGACATCTTGACGAAGCATTTCCGGTGAAGCCACTTCCAGCCAAACGGACCCCGGCTGAGGATTGCGGTCCCCAAGTAGGAGAGAGACCTAATAGGCAAGCATGCGGTCCGGTAATCCTCAATTCCTCCAATATGCAGGTATTTAAATCTTTTCCCCTCGGTTCTTTCATTTCTCCAGTGTAAATTCCTCTAAAAAATGATCCTTGCTTGAAATCGGGGAATTTCGAAAGAGAATGTCTTCACAAGGTTGGCGCGCATTCAAAATGAGAAGGCTGGTAATGTTGGCCTTCATGCTGAGAAGTTTGGCGGTACTGACCTTCATGCTGAGAAGTCTGGCGGTACTGACCTTCATGCTCACTACACCATTTTTAGGATTTCGCAACAAAGTTTCGCAACGGCTTAATGTCGGTTGCGAATTTTCCGTTGCGAATTGCAACCCCAAATATTTCGCAACGGGTTTATGCCGTTTCGAAATTTGTAACCTCACAGGGGTGGTTGCGAATTGCAACCGCGCTCAGTTCAAGCGTGTGAACCGCTTGCTTGGTCGTGACACTAGAGCTGATAAACACGCCCCAGTCAAATTTCGGTCAAGACTACGGTTTTTATTTCCACCCTTAATCCAAGTCTAGGGTATATCCCACCCTCGGCTGAATTCTATCCTCATTTTTCTTCCGCCACAACGAGACTCCGGCTCTCCTTCCCCCGTCCTTCCCCCTCTCCTCCATCTCCATCTCGATAAACCGTTACCATAGAGATTCGGCTCTCATCTCCCTCTCCATCTCCATCATCGTGTAGATCTCAGATACGAGTACAATTTTTGAGGATGTTTTTAGATTTCGATTTCTAGGGTTTCAATGATTTCTAGGGTTTGAGATTTCATCTCTAGGATTTAGATATTTTGATTTAAGTTTATCGAATCCTAGGGTTCCATTTAAGTTTTTCGTTTTTAGGGTTTAATGCTTGATTTCGGTTTTCGATTTCCCAAAAGCTTTTGTGAATCGATTCAGTTTTTTTTTCTTTCCATGTTAGGGTTTGGGAATCGATTCAGTTTATTTCAGTTTAATGCTTGATTTTTTTTTCATAGTATCTGAATCTAATACCCCTTTGTTTTTTCCATGTTAGGGTTTGTCAAGATTCAAGAACTGGTCAGAGTTGGTTCAGGAAGAACTAAAAAGGTATATCAACTATGAAATTGTTGTGGTTATTTTCAAAGAGATAATTTCCATTTTATGGTTTGTTGTTTATCTGAATCTAATGTTTTTTTTCCATGTCTAGGTTTGTCAGGATTGAAGAACTGAAGTTCAGTTCATTAGAGTTTGAAGAAGAACTGGTGAGAATTGGTTTAGGAAAACTAAGAAGGTATATCCAACTGTTTTGATTTTGATTATGATAGAATCTCATTGAGCATGATAAAAATGGTCCTAGTGGTGAATCGCAAAAGCTACTTGTAGCTCATTCTCTCTTTGTTGAGAGAATGTTTACGTAAGATTAACCTAAGGGCTTCGGCAACCCTACCACTAGGATTCGATTGAAGCTACATGTTGGAATTGAATTGGTGTACTTACAGAATTTTTGTGCAATCTCTTAACTAAGAAGTTTTTATAAGTTGTATGGTCTGAACTTAAGAATTTTTGTAAGATTTTGATTATGATAGAATCTCATTGAGCATGATAAAAATGGTCCTAGTGGTGAATCGCAAAAGCTACTTGTAGCTCATTCTCTCTTTGTTGAGAGGATGTTTCTGTTGGGCGTTAACCTAAGGGCTTCGGCAACCCTACCACTAGGGATTCAGTTGAAGCTACATGTTAGAATTGAATTGGTGTACTTACGGAAAATTTGTATAATCTCTTAACTTAGAAGTTTTTATAAGTTGTATGGTCTCGAACTTAGAAATTTTGTATAATTTACGAACTTAAAGATTTTTATAAGTTTGTATGGTCTGAACTTAATTATTTTTGTAAGTCCGATTTCGATTTTGATAGAATCTCATTGAGCATGATAAAAATGGTCCTAGTGGTGAATCGCAAAAGCTCATTGTAGCTCATTCTCTCTTTGTTGAGGGGATGTTTTTTTATAAGTTTGTATGGTCTGAACTTAATTATTTTTGTAAGTCGTTAACCTAATGATAAAAATGGTCCTATTCGCTCATTGTACCATTCTAGGGGATGTTTACCGTTAACCTGACTCAATTTCATGGAATGGATTTAGTGTAGTTTTAAATGATAGTATTCTTTTGATTAATCTTATGTTGTGTACATATCAAATTCTCATAGGTTCATGTTAGAGTTGTAGTAGATATCATATCAAAATATGCTCTCTGATTTTGTATTGATGTAATGTATATACTCTCTCGAATTTTAACATAGATCTGTCTTTAGGGTATGTCATCTACGGTTGATAAGGGATGGATGAAATGTCCTTGTAAGTCTGCTCGATTACATAGAAGGTGTTAGGTCATTTATAGAGTTTGCTAATAGAAATGGTGGCGAAATACCTTATTCTCATGCCCATGTAATAGATGTAAGAATGGTAAAGGATTGGGGCCCCTTAGTGAAATTTCATTGCATTTGCTTAAGTATGGTATTCTTTCTACATACACGACATGGCGTTTTCATGGGGAAAAGTTAGAAGTAGGCTGAGAATGTTAATGTAGGAGATGTAGATGTTGATCCTGCTATAGGTGGGGGTGAAAATTTAGGAGATGTTGTTGAGGATGATGGTGCTGCTTTGTAGTAGATGACAATATTAGAATAGATAGTGGGGTTCATAATGATACTGGAACTAGGAAAAGAAAGAAAAAGGAATCTGTCTATGAGCGTGCAAAAGAACCGTTGTATCCGTCGTGTCCTAAAGGAGTGACAAAGATTGTATGCTTCTATCAAGTTGAATCACATAAAGACACAATATGGGTTTTACGATAATGGTATGATTTGCAATTTTAGAGTTGATGAAGGAGTTGCTTCCCAAAGAGAATACTCGCCATCTAAGTACCCGGAAGTGAAAAAGATGATCCAAGATCTAGGAATGGATTATATAACATATGATGCATGTGTAAATGACGTGTTTTTGTATTGGAAGGATCATGCATCGCCGGGTGAAGTGTCTGTTTGTCAAGAATCTAGGTATAAGAAGGTTTTTAATGATGAGAGGAAGCTTACTACTATTGCTCGAAGACGGTTAGACATTTTTCGTTGATTACAAGGCTGAAAAGGTTTTACAAATGAACCATGGATCGCGGAGGCAATGACTTGGCATTCTAGAGCAAAATCGGATATACACGTCATGCGTCATCCCGTCGATTCTTGACTTGGCGATGTGCGAGATAGTTTTTCGCGAGTTTGCCAAGGAACCAAGGAATGTTACACTTGGGATATCAACGACGGTTTCAATCCGAATGGGTGTTTCGGTCTTGCACACGATTGTTGGCCGGTGATTATTTGTATTTATAATTTGCCTCCTTCGTTGTGTATGAAGCGGGAATTCACTTTGTTGTCGTTCTTGATATCAGGCCCAAAAGCACCGGTAAAAACTTTGATGTTTATTTAGAAATACTTGGTAGATGAGTTGAAGAAGTTATGGGATGGTGTACTAGCATTTGACGCTTTCAAAAAACCGAATTTTTGATGAGAGCACGGTTGTTGTGGGCTATTCACGATTTTCCAGCGTTAGGGACTTTAGCGGGATGTGTAACTCATGGATATTGTGCTTGTCCTACTTGTGGAGAAGGCACTTGTGCGGATTATCTGCCATTTACTAAGAAGATCTGCTACGAGGGACACACCAAGATGGCTACCATCGAAGCATAAGTATCGCGATGATAGGACAAATTTTGATGGACGTGTGGAGCATGGTATAGCTCCATGGCCACTAACAGGGCTACAGATACAAGAGATTGTAGGTAAAATCATTTCGAAGAAGGGCAAGAGAAAACAACCATCACAAGCAAGTCTCAAACGTAAAAGGAAAGCTGATACCATCAAGGTTAGTCCTCTGTCTTGTCTTCATTTGATTAATTAGATTGAGCTATGTTGTTTGCTTACCTTAAACTTTGTTTAAATGGATTCATTCTAGAGGGATGCTATATAGGTACCGAGTTTTTCTATTACAGTGATGAGCATGTTAATATATTTGAACCTATAGTGAATTTTTTGTGCAATATTGAATCGTTTGAAATTCAGTAACTTGACCCTTGTTCTTATGTTATCTATTTTCAGGAACTTGAAGATGACACCAATGTTGAAGATGAGGTTAATGACCATTCTCTGTTCACCCGAAGATCTATTCTCTTTGATTTGCCCAATTGGGGTTCAAATGCGATTCGCCATATTATAGATGTCATGCACACAAAGAAGAATATAATGGAGAATCTTCTGAATACTATGATGGGAAACAACAAATCAAAAGATAGTCCTGTTGCACGTCAAGATATGGAAGATATGGGGATAAGAAGGAAGTTGTGGTTGAAAGAGGATGCTGAGACTGGTAGAACAACAATGGAAAAAGGATCATTTGAGATGACGAAGAAGGAGAAAATTGACTTTTGTACGGTTTTGAAGAATCTAAGGGTACCTTCCTAGTTTCTCTTCAAATCTTCGCAACTGCGTCGGTGTTAATCCTCCTGAGCTAAGGAATTTTAAATCTCATGATTACCATGTAGTAATGCAGCATTTGCTTCCGCCGTTCTTTGTTCATACTTTACAACATCGCTACCTAAAGAGCTCCGAGTTTCTCTTCTCCGGATCAGCATCTTTTTCAATATTCTCATGCGCGAAGGTTGTAAACCGAGAACATCTCGCTAAAAGCAAAAGCCAGCCTTGTAGAAGCAATATGTGTTATGGAGAAACATTTTCCTCCGTCGTTCTTTGTTATCAGTATTCACTTGATGATTCATCTAGCAGATGAAGCTTTAATCTCCGGTCCGGTGAGATTCAGGTGGATGTATCCCTTTGAGAGGTAAAATTTCACAACTGACTTTGTTGTTTAATTAATGTATATAACCTGAGTAATGTCTAGAACTTGAGTAATTGATAATGTTGTTTAATGTATATAGCTTGAGTGGTGTCATGTCCTAACAGACTTTGTTGTTTAATTGCTACTTTTTAGGTTAATGAAGGGTTTCAAAGGGTTGGTGCGCAATAAAAGGTATATTGATGGGTGCATCGCAAGAGGGTATACGCTGCGAGAAGCAAGCTTGTATGGCATGGAGGGTCTGTCAAGGGATGGTGATGGTACTCATAAGCATACTCGCGGGCATTTTTGATGATGACGATGAGTTTGCTGATGAGATGCCTTTAAGTAAAGCGAAGGATATTATTCTAACTCAGGTGCAGTTTGAACAAGCTCGCAAATGGCTTCTCTCTAAGTATGATGGATTAGATGATTGGCAAAGGTAAAAAATTTTAATTTTACACCTTTAAGTGTTTTAAGTACGATGGTTGCAATGAGTTTTAATTTTACACCTTTGAGCTGTTATATGTCTATCGATATAATTGTTTTGAATTATCTTTTAATTGTAGGAAGTATGAATCCTATGTTAATGGTCAGAGAAACGGTCCCTCAAAGAGTTTTCTTTTGTGGTTACGTGAAGAGGTAACATATTAGCCTATATTATGTACCTTGACTCTCTTTCTGTAATCTATGTAATTACAATTCATATTTTACTAATTAGCTTGATTTCACACATGTTCTCTTGCAGTTGTTAGAAGCTAATGAAGCAAACTCAACACTTTGGCGACTAGTGCATGGACCTCTCTTCAAGGCGCAGTCGTATAAGAGATACCAAGTGAATGGATTTACTTTCTGTGTTGAAGATTACGAGGGGTGGTTGTGTCACAAAACAGTGGTGTGTCGATGAAAGCTATTACAAGTTATAGAGCGAAGTCAACGGACACAAGTTACAAGGAAACAGAAATGACCTATTATGGAGTCATTAGGAAGATTATCAAGCTGAATTTTATGGAATTTGAAGAAACTGTATTTTATTGTGATTGGGTGAAGGTTGAAGACAAGACTAATGGGTGCAAGGTTGATGCAATTACAAAATTGATAAAGGTTAACTTGTCCAAGATGAAAAGCATTAATGGAATTATGGATGAGCCATTTATTCTTGCATCTGAAGCGACGCAAGTTTTCTACTCAAAGGATGTGTCTGAAAAAGGGTGGTCTTTGGTGTTGCATTCATCTCAAGGATTGACTTCCTCTATAGATAGTATTGAAATTCCTAGCATTTATCAGTCAACTCTTACTGACAATGAGAGTTTAGAGAAGCTTATATGTGTTGATTATGTGGTTTAAAGCTGTGTGATTAGGGATATTTTTCTGCGGATTATCTTATAGGTTCTATTTGTTCTCTTTTCTCCTGATTTCTGTGTTATCACTTGTGCATTCTTTATAGCTTCTGTTTGATATGTTTATGTGGATAGTGACAAAGGCTATCCCTTATAGGTTTAACTTCTTTCTCACATAGAACTTGGTTGTTATTTTGTAGGTTTTTATGGCAGCAGTGGAAGTAGATGAGAATGGTCTTCCCATTTCCGCAAATGCAACACAATACGGAAGCCTGAAAGGCGCCTTGACTCGTACTCATGTCCCCATCTCATTCAAAACATGGAAGCATGTGCACCATTCTTACAAAGATGATATTTGGAAGGAACTGCAGGTTCATATTTTTGTTCACAGTTTTTATTAAGATATTTTGTTTTTGGTGATGATTTGATTCTTTCCTTACTGGTTTGATCACTAAAATGATGACATAAATGTATTATGTATTAACTAGCTCTACATACATTCTAAATAACTTTTTTTTCTCAGAAAGTATATCCTTTACCCGAGCCTTGTAAGATTAATGTGGTTAAGTCGATGGCTCCTATATGGAGGAGACGCAAGCATGAGTTACGATATGCTTATTATGATCCATATCCAACTCATGAGGAAAGGATTGCACATATTCCTCCTGGTGTACTGAAGAAGAGTGGATAGAATTCTGTTTGAATGAAAACACTCTTAAACAACGGGAAAGTAGAGCTGAGCACAAGAGGAAGCGACAGTGTATGACCACTCTCACACCTCCTCCTCGTAAACCTCATTCTTTGGTCAAAGCTTCGAACCGGTATGTATATTGATTTCAGTATTATGAATCTCAAAATATGTCCATTATGATTAGTCTTATCCTTTTTTAGATTGATTCATACAAATCGACTCATTATATTGGTAGGAGCGCGAGAATCCTAATGTGGAAATCACCACCTCTGATGTGTGGATTAAAGCTCATACTCAAGAGGGAGGGGCAATTCTACCTAGTGCGCAAAAATACTTTGTGAGTCAGCTTGTGTTTTATCTGAACTTTAGTACTCATATGTATACTATCTACTAGTCATTTATATATTTTATATCTGACACATGCACTTATTATGCTCAACATGGCGGGATGAGCTTAAGAAGGTGCAAGAAGATATCAACCAGAAAAAAGCTGCAGTATTCCTATACCCAGACATAGATGTAGTGACTAAAGCTTTTGGGAAGGAATGTAGAGGACGGGTTCGTGCTGTTGGTCCTGTTACTCGTACACAATATGATTGTTCTGCTCCTGCGCGTGCCAAAGTACAAGAATTGAAATCCAAGGATGGAGCTGTCAAGCATCAGTTGGAGGAGCTAAGTACCAAGGTGGAGGTTCTGATCACAGGTTTAGGATCAGTATGTAACATTGTGAAGGAAATTCAAACTGCGATGCCAGGGTCAGTTGTTGCATCAAACAACAGCAGTTGTTCACAACGTCACTCAGCTTCTCCTATTCAGAATGATTCACTTGCTCAAACACCTACACCTGCTCAAACACCTTCACCTGCTCAAACACCTTCACCTGCTCAAACACCTTCACCAGGTCAATCATCAGTAGCAGGTAATGAAATGCCTCCATGTTCATTGTTGAACCTTGATGATGAAGTTATTGCTGTTGGTAGGTCAGTACATCGGGTGCCATGGGACGTATGTGTCACGGCTGTATTGTACCATCTAATCTTGGAAAGGTGATGGTGGACAAAATTTTCCTCCCAAATGAACCAGTCCTGAAAGCTAACACGTTTGTTTCAACCTTTCAAGATGTTGGAATTGGTGGGTACGTGCTTCATCCAAAGAAGTGCATCGAAATGACTAGTCCGGTCGGCGGTCGACTTACTTTTTGGATATATCTCAGCCATCGTATATAATGCTCGATAATCACTTTATTAACAAACATATATGGCTTTATCTTTTTTTTTTTTATATATGTTCACACTTTTGTAGATGTGCATGCTAACATGTAGATTCTTATGCAGTTGTGCATAATGAAAACTCTCAGGCAGTTGTGCTGCTTTTTTTTGCTTTTTTTGGAACACTTTTGTACATGTGCTTAGCATGCTAGCATGTAGATTCTTATGCAGTTGTGCATAAGGAAGAATCTCAGGCAGATTCTTATGCAGTTGTGCATAAGTAAGACTCTCAGGCAGTTGTGCTTAAAAAATTTGAATCATAATGTATCCATGTGAACCGGCAGTATTAATATATATATAATCAGTTTTTCTTTATGGATGTTTGTGGTTTGGGTTCTGTTGTATTTTGTTGCGCAGCTGATTGTAGTGCAGGTCAAATTGAAGCGGTAGTAGCCACCCGGGGGAATATCAAACCCTGGTAAGTATACTTCCTGTGCTTATGCTTATCATATTGAGTACAAACTTATGGATATTAATTTTTTTATATAATCACTTTTGAGGTACTATGCTGTTCATTATGTTGCTACGGACTATGCTGTTGGTGATCCCATACTTGTAGTAAGTTACCAAATCTACTCTTCATGTTTTTGTAGATGTATAGATCATGTGTTGGTTTGCTGTGATACTTGTACTTCAAACTTTCAATTTCATACCTGTTTTATTGTTACGTTTTGGTGGTGCTGGTGGAGGACTTGGTTTATGAATCAAGTCTGATTTTTTTGCCATTGTACATCATTTATGGCTTAATGAATCACCTAATCTATTCCCTCACCATTCATTGAATCGTCAAGTCTGATTTTTTTTTTATATTTCTTTTGCAGATTTGTTTAGTCAAAAGTGGTATAAATAAACTAGTACTCTGTGTTTGGTATGGTGCGATCAGGCTATACATTGGCTATGGCAAAATTTGCAAGGCAAGAATAACTATACTTTTTCTGAATGTTGCATAATTAGGTCCTGAAAATTATTGATGATCCAAATTTTCTTGTTGTTTGTACATGATGAACACCTTGCTGATTTTTACGAGTTCTGCAAAGGGTTGGAGCATTGGTTTTTTTGAGGCTTCTTTAAAAAAATTTGATATGCATTTGAATGTTTTTGTATAGGAATGGATAATGCTGGTGTTTTGGAACTGAAGTGGAAGAAATGGAATGCTAAAGAACTTCGAATTATGTCACCGGGATTACACAGGGTAGCTTACACTTCTCATGTTTATTATCTTGTTTTGATTCAAACACTTCAAATAAGAAAGCCACGATACTTTAAAGCTCGCATTCAAAGTACCATGTTAATCTGCTAACTTGTTATGTCTTTTCTAATAATGTGCATTGACTTTGTAATGAGCACGCATTGATTGTTAATTGGTAAAGATAGTTCCAGGGAATTGACATTCTAACTTTTTGCCCAATATTATGAATGTGTGAATTAATTTGATAGCAAATTACTTGGCTTTTTTACAAAGTGGATTGTGAACTCTCTACGGTTGAGCGAGACTCATTCATGGAAGCTTCGCTATGGTTATGATCGTGTGAATGATGATAAAGATGTTTCCAACATCGAGGCCAAGATGACTGATGGTATGTCATATATCTTAAATTATATAGTAGTTCACCAGTTCTTAGTTTCGTTTTTACTATAGCCAAGACTCAAGATTTTGGTGAATGTTTTTACTAAATAAAACAATTTTAGTTTTAGGGGATAGTTTTGTGTATTATGCTTACAAGATGCTAGTTCAGACCTAAAAAGATATCACGAATCCAGCGTAATTTAGGATTTGAGCTAGCTCGACCATGTCGAAGTCCAAGAATAATTGAGCTAGCTCGACTACGACTGACTCACTTACAACCTGCGTCCTGTTATAGAAAAACATCACAAAGGGCTCAACAGCTCTGGGATGTAGGGGATTCATACGGTGTAAGCAATTATTTGTTTTGTTTTACCGGCATGATAAGTATAATTGTTGTGGCATGATAAGTAGTGTAGTAAATGACTGCATCTTTTAATCATGTTTGAATGACCAAAGATATATGTACAATGATCGGACAACTTTGGGTATCATAGTAATGAATGAATGAATGAATATAAAATGTGTGGCCAAGTCTTGGATTTAGATTTTCAAGTGCTGGTCGAGTGTCAAATGATGGATATGATCCATCCGGGGAGTTGTGTGTAAATTTGAAGACAATGTTTCGGTGATGATCTCGGTTTACGAGTTGGACTAGTCATTTTACATAGAACTCAAATGCGCGGTTTAGCATTAGGATAAAAGGAGAAATGTAAGGTCATAAGAGCCACTTTTAAATTAGTATTTTGAACTTGATAATTAGATAAATTGTGGTCTCAGACTAGTGTTGTTTTAGATTAGTAAATAATGGTTGAATCTTCTTCATTTGTAGCCTATTAGTACTCTTCGACTCAATCTTTATAAGCATACTAGATATCTGATTAGAAGAATTTGTGATGCTTTGTTCGCAGGTTAATTGAATGATGCTCTGTTGTGAGATCGTAAAGGTTGAAGAACAAAGCGAAAGAAGCAACCATTAGGTCCCTTAGCGGTGCCAAGATTTGTAAGTAATAATGTAGTATCTCCTTATAGAAATTTAAGTTAGAAGAACTTAGGAATTTCAGAACTTTATACAAACTTAACTTAAGAACTAAGTATGTTTATGTGTATGTCCATTAAATGAATGACATAGTTTGTATCAAATACTCATACTTATTAACTTCAATTGAAGAATTCTTTTTTCATAATGGTAAATGTGGAATTGAAAGTGTAGAAGTTTGTATATCTGTGGAATGGTGAATATGGGGAACTGGGTAACTGCAGTGGGGTAAATATGGGGGAATGGATTTTGACCAGGTCAATGAAGACCTGACCTTTTTTTTTCTGTTGCAAAAGCTTAGCAACGTCGATGTTATGTTGCTAAATTAGAACCAGAACCAATAAATTAGAACCAGAACCATAGTTCCGGTAGGGGTATTCCTGTAATTAGAAACAGCTTAGCAACGGCAGACCTTGGTTGCGAATAAACTACGTCGCAACGGCACAAAGATTGCTAATCTCCGTTGCTGACCAAGAATCGCAACGGAGCTTATGCCGTTGCGAAAAACTGCAACACCGTGTTTTGAAACGTCAACTGCCAGTTGCGACCCAGTCGAACGTCCAGGGTCCGTTGCTAATTCCTAAAAATGGTGTAGTGTGCTGAGAAGTCTGGCGGTACTGACCTTCATGCTGAGAAGTCTGGCGGTACTGACCTTCATGCTGAGAAGTCTGGAGAAACCGCTCCTTTTTCTGACCATGACAGAGATGATGCAAGCTCGGTTGAACAAGGCGCTTCCCTTAGTGATCTTGTTGACGGGGTCGTGATGGAAATTAGCACCCATAGCGAAATAGATGTCGGAAGGAATATGAGAGAGGTAGTGCCTGCTATAGTTGAGGCGGCTCCTCTTGAGATCCATCCTGAACAGGTTCCAATCAATATGGCTATTGTGGTGACTCCTTCTGAAAGGCCTCCTGCAACTGACAAGGCTCCCGCGGTTGGTGAATTGCCGGTGATGCAGCCTGGGGCTTTGTTCGATCCTCCTTTTACTATCCCTTATCCAGGCCATGTGTTGGTTGGTGGATTCAGCGTGCCGGTTCAGTTCGAAGAGTTGTACACAGCGATATGGGAGAAGCACGATCACATTGCTACCACCACGAAACTCAAAAGTCGCCTTGCGTTGGTCAACCGCGTCCAAGAAGCTTTAGTTTCTATCCATGGGATGAGCGTCACGACTGGTCGAACAGTTTCTGAGGAGATGATTGAAGATTGGAGGTGTCATCGGGACGTGTTTGCGCAGTACAGCTTCAATGCTCCTTGGTTCTTCAAAGGTTTCTCCAAGATTCGGGAGCTCCAGAAATTACAGGATGAAGTCCCTTCCGCGGACTGTGTTGCTCGCCAGGAAGAAGAGGTTGAGAAGTTGTCTAAGGAACTGGATCTGAAGCAGGCTGTGCTTCAAAGGATGAAAGTCTCTCTCGCCCAGAAGGACGAGTTGTTGCTGAAGGAATTTCCTTGAAGTATTCATGCTATATACTTGTCTCTTCTTTTAGATGTTTTTTCTTTTTGAGTGATGGTGAGGATTTTCTTTCGTAATTTGGCTTTCGGTTTTGAATAAGTAATTGAACTGGTTTATTTTGAGATAGTCTTGTGAATAACTTTTCTGAAAGAGGTTATTTTAAATGGAATTTGCATCTTGGTCATGAATGATTGCACATGAAATTGCAAATGTTATGTAAAAGGGAGGTACGAATGGAAACAAACATGGCGTCTGATCACTGAGCCTCTTTCTCCACGTGCGGGATGTTAAGTCCCCAGTTAATTCTAAACTATCTTTCCTGTAAAATTGTTGAATAAAACTTACTTGCTTTCGAAGCCTCACTTGTATCGAACCGGAGTAGCCTTTCTAAGAAAATCCTCCGCACCAATCTCTCAGAGTTATCGCTCTGGACCAAGCTTCTCCTGAACAATGCGCTTCAAAGCGTTGCATTCACTGGTGGGGTGATGGAGGAACCGGTGGAAATGACAGTACCTCGAGTCCATTACTTCTTGATCAGTAGGCGGACGCCATACCGGGGGTAGCCCCACCTCTCCATTTCGTACCCACGCCTCTAGTAGTTCTAGAATCTTCTTCATTGGGAAGGGGAAATGTAAGTGCCTTGAGTCTGGCTTTTCCTGCGTTAGTGGGCGTTGTGATGTCTCTCCGTGGCTTTGATGTGGAAACGGGGAGATGAAGTTGGAAGATTTGCGAGTGCCACCATATCTGCGGATCACTCGCCTAGGTAAAGGGATGTGGAAGGTGTCGTAATGTCACTGCCGAGTGACCGGATTGAACGTTCCCATCCTTTGTATTCAGGTATTTCCTGATTGATTTCTCCTTCCTCAAGCATTTCTTCAGTCGGTTGGAAGGTCGACGCGGATTGGACAGTCTTCCGAGCTTCAGCAAGAGTTTTGAGATATAAATCCTCTAGCAGGCTCCATAGGCTGCAGGCTCCCTTTCTTTATCTCGCGAGACATTGTAGTACTCCGGACAAGTCTTTTCCTATGTCTGGACCATGTTTTCCATATTTCTTGATTCGTTTTCGACTGCGTGCTCTTTTGGCTTCTCCACTTGTAAAGGTGTGACTCCTGACTAAGGATTCAACGTTTCTTGCTGATGAGTGCCAAATATTGCATATTTCTACATCTATTTATTGGCATTTAACTCATCTTTTGTGCTCAGAAATCAGATATTATCCCAGATTCTGTATTTTCTTTGTTTTCAAGAATAAATATTTGTACTAATTAATTTTGTGTTTTTAGGTAATAAATAAAGTTCGAAGAAACTGAGGAGACAAAAGAGCAAATAATTGGAGACAAGCGTCTATGGAGCAGAAAGCCAAAGCCCGCGCGCGCAACAGTTGCAACCCAACAAGGAGCAACCCATCTACAAGACATGGGCCCAAGATATCCAAGACCCTATCCACGACCCGTATCCAAGCCCGTCCTTTCCGAGCCGTTAGATTTGATCTAGTCTTCATCCAACGCTCGCTCCAGCCTTCACATCATTTCTCGCTGCTCCCGCTCAACACCAAAACCGCCTATATCCTGAGCCGTGAGATCTTCCACTATCCCACATCCAACGCTCGCTACAGCCTCCTCATCATCCCCTGTTGTACCCGCTCAACACCGAAGTTCCCTATACCTATACCCCTTCGACCTAACCATTTCTCTTCTTCCATTTCTCTTTCTTCTCCGACACAAATCAGAGATAACCCCATCCTTCTCTTCCCCGACCATACCAGAGCCATCACCACCATTCCCATCTCTTGTCACCGCAGCCACCAACCGCACCACCTTCTCCCCTAGCTTCTCTCTATCTCACTCATAGCTTCTTCCCTAGAAGCTAAGTCTGAGATAGGAAGAACTAGGGTTAGGGTTACATCAAATCAAGGGAAAATCAGAGTAAGGAGTTCTCAGAGCCGCACTAGCAGAGGAGACAACCGATTAGGTTTTTGGGTAAGAGGGTGTTCAATTATTTTTCTGTTTTGGAGAAATTTAGGGTTTTTGAATTGCATGTATAAATAGGGTTCTTGGGTGTGTGTTAGAGTTTACGCCTGGGCTAGCCAGTGCACCAATTTAGAGTTTATTTGTGTTTGAATTGCTTCTTTTAATGTTCTAATTTAATTTCCAGGGTGTTAATGAAACCCCTGATTCTTCTGTCAAGCATGTTTATCCTTGGTTGTGTTTTTGCTGAATTATATTATGCTAGGATTAGTAAGTGATTGAGGAATCTTATGAGCTCAGTGATGAGCCATCTTGTAAGAAGACAGCTCATACTAGGGGTTAGTTAGCAAAATCAGTTAGCAAACATCCATTTTAGACCTTCAATGGAAGGCACAAGATCATAGCTTAGGTTACATTGCCTTAGCATAAGATCAGGTGGTGGAATCAACCACCCTGGTGCTTTACAATCTATTCTTCACCTTAGTTTAGATCAACAACTTCAACTAGTCGTTTCGACAACCAACTCACTGCCCTGTCACTTCTTAGAAATCATTAGAGTAAAGCTTTAGATCAACATAACACTCCACAAGTCTCTGTGGGATCGACCTGTGCTTGCCCTTGCCTCCAATAGGCCTGTGCACTTGCAGTAGACATAGTCGTAGGCATCTTTCCAAGCCTACCAAGTTTTTGGCGCCGCTGCCGGGGACTTGGCGTGTGCTGTGTCGATTATTGCTTGCTTTACTAAATTTCATTTCACCTTGTACATACTTGCTTTGAAGTATTACTTTTAGCCCTGTATTAGTGTAACTTAGCTGTAGTTTTCTTTCTTTGCATCATCCATTGCATATTGTTAACTACATCAGTGCATTTTAGTTAATCTCAACTGCATATTTGCTCATCTGCATTCTCATCTGTTTTCTCATTGTATTTTTAGTTAGCTCATCTGAATGGCATCCTGTTCATTGCATCTTAGTTAGTTTACCTTAACTCCATCTGCATTCTCATAATTATCAGCCTGCATCTCATAACTTGAGCTATCCCCTTTCAGCTGCATTATGACATTAATTGCTAAACCCTCATCTTTGCTAGCTGACTCTGTGTAGTGGTTATGTTAATGTAACTGCACATTTCTGGGAACTAAAAATATATCTTGAGTAAACAGGTGCCTGCGATACAACCCCAAGGAGAGGCATCGAAGGAGTCGCACCCAGCAGCATTCAAACATATCTCGGTGAAACAAGGAAAATAGAGGAACAGAACACAGTTGTTAGTGGAGCTAAAAATGGTTGGTCACTCTAGAACTTCATTGTACTTCATATGTGCATAAATGATAAACCATGTTCCCTGATAACCAAGATGCCTGCTGAACTAGTGCCATGTCTTTGAGCTGAGCCATGTCATGATAAGCATGTGTAGGAATTTATCACCTGTTCTTTGAGCATTGCCTCATTACCTTGCGCACTAACATTGAGCTAAATTGTGCATGACTGAAAGTAAGCTGAGCATCTTTGTTTGTGCACCTGTATGCTTGTGTGTAACTTGCGCATGACCTGTGAATCTTTGAACCATAATTGCATGATAAACCAGCCACTTTGCTAAGTCTTGTTCACACCTGAAACCCTTGTGCTTGTGTGCTCTGTGCTCTTACTTTACATTGCTCTGCGCTTAGCTCCAGCCCCTGAAGCTGTTGAGTGTGAGCTGCAGCTTGGATATCCAAGTTAGCCCTTAACCCTAGTTGACATCAACTGAGAAAGTTGATATCAACTGTGATAGTTGACTTCACCTGCCCAGCAATTTTTGAGCTTAACCTCTGAGAAAACTGAAGTCAACTGAGTATGTTGATACTCTGTGGCATGTAAGTCTGTGTAGAAGAACTAAAATACTTCATCTGCTTATGCATCTGTGCATCTGTGAGTCATAATCATAGCCTGTGTGCATTTTCTGATCTTGAAACCTCACTTGTAATGCTTCCCTGTGGTGAGAATATCAGAAACCCGTGCATGAGCCTGTGACTCTTGAGTGAAATTATTGTTTTGCTGAGCCTTTTGGCCCTGAAATCTGTCAGCCATTCATCTGAGCATTGCACAATGAGTTGTGCATTTGTGTCTTGGCTCATCACAAGGCTGTGTAAACTCATAGCATTATCCTCTGAGTTGTGCATTCTCATGTGCACAGTTTGTTTTTAGCCCTGCTGAGTTTTGTACCTAATTTTTGCTAATCTGTTGAAACTCTGAGTCACATTAACCTGCCAAATTGTTGCTCTTCAAAAATCACATACACATTGCTAGCCTGTGAAGTTTATTTTTGGTCTCCAAGCCCCTGTGTTGAATTGCATGAGCATTTTTCTTCCCTGGAATTGATTAATTGCTATCTGAATTGTTGAAGCACTCCTCTGTGCTTAGAATCAGGTGTCAATTTTGAGAATTGTGTCTCACTGGGCTGTGCATAGCTAAGCTTAGCTACACATAACCTGTGCTGTGTAAACTGGCCAATTTGTACTTGAGTTGCCAACCTCCACCTGACCAGTGCTGTGTACTTGCATTGGTATGTCATCTGTTGTGTTTTGCTTAATCTGTGTTGAAATCCACTTAACAAGTGCTGTC
This sequence comes from Papaver armeniacum, assembly GCA_023531295.1. Lineage (NCBI taxonomy): Eukaryota > Viridiplantae > Streptophyta > Magnoliopsida > Ranunculales > Papaveraceae > Papaver > Papaver armeniacum. Next base: position 36,042 of record JAJJWW010013837.1, on the reverse strand, counting down.
CTGTGCATAAGCTGAGCTGCTGGGCTACTCATAAGCTTGTTCCTTGCACAAACTGAAGCCCACAACCACTGGGCTGTGCATTTGCACGACCTGGGCTCTGCACGTAAACCAGCCCACATAAACCAAACACCAAACTGAAGCCCACCTAAACCAAACATCAAACCAAAGCCCACCTAAACCAAACACCAAACTGAAGCCCACCTAAACCAAACATCAAACCAAAGCCCACATAAACCAAACTGAAGCCCACATAACTGGGCCGTACAACAACTGGGCTTTGCATCACTTGGGCTTAGCTTTCCTGTGTTGAGACATCATTGGTTAAACATGTTTGATGTGTGCTAAGCTATGCTTCTTTTTGAGTTCAAATTGAGTTGCTAGACCATGTCAGGATTTTGGTCTGCAACTGGGAATGAAAACAAATCCATTAGAGAGCTTGCTTACGGGCATGCCTCACAATATGAACTCCCCACAGTCCATGATGATTTTAGGGAATATTATGAACCTTCTCAGGGCCCTGACCTTGACTTCACATACCCTAGTCATTCTTCACAAATGTATCACCAACCACAGTGGGGAGATGAACAATTCTATACTCCCCCAACTCCTTGTATGCAATCACTAATGGAAGAGCTCATAGAGCAAAACAATGATATACTTGGATGGAAAATGCATGATCATCCCTTCTCTAGTGAACCATGTGCACAACCATGTAATGATCCTTCATATGAAACATGCATACCCACTAGTGAAGACTCTCCTTCACTTGAACATCTCACCATGATTCTTCAAATGAACCTGATTGAGGTACAAAATAAAGATTGGAAAGAAGTTTATGATAGGATGTTTGTTATTCCTGATAATTTTGAAAATAGTGTTTCTAGTCCTACTCATGCAACTAAATATGAACCTAATCTAGAGGTAGATGAGTGCACTAAAAATGCTACAATTTTGAATAGGGAAATGAAGTGTTATTATGATGATGATGATGATGATGAATATGAAGAGCATGTGTACTTAGAAAATGTAATGGAATCTTTAGGTTCAGAGACATTTAGCTTCTCTTCTGTGAACCCTATGAATGATGCTTCTTCTAATATTCATACTTGTGATGCTGAATTGGGGCCTGTGCAATTGTTCTGTGAAAGTGAGCATGCTTTACCACCTGTTTGTGACTTAGGGAATGATGAAACTTTTGACACAGATAATTCAATGCATGAAATTGATGTGTCTGATTCCATGCCTAGGTTACAACATGATGTTATGCATGAGGTTGAAATTTTGGATAATGATGATTATGACATGGAGATTGATGAATTGTTCTATGCAGGTGAACATGATTTACCTTCTTTTTCTGACCTTAGGAAAGTGTGTGATGGTGCAAATGATCTTATACTTGAAAACAACTTAGCTGTACCTAATCTCTCTCCCAAGGCACAGATTGAAACTCTTCCACCAAACCTAGGTGTAGTTTGTAACAAAATTGCAAAACCAACTTTTCTGAGAATGCCTAATTTAGGCCTAGAGCTTTGTGCTTCCCAAGTCCTCTTGGACTATTTTGCATCAAAGTATAACACTTTTAAGGAGCCACAGTTGGAATGTGTATATCTGCCTGATATTAGCAAAACTCATTTTGAGTTAGACCTTTTGCATGATGTACCTTTAAAATTGCAAGATTTTGTGCTCAAGAACACATCTATTGACAAGTTTAGGTTTGGGGGTAACTTGTTCACGTATGCAATCTTTCCTGCACTCTCATGTTATATCTGTGTAAGGATGTTGATGTTTGTACATATTGTCTTGTGGGTTGATCCTCAACTCTTTAGATTGTTGGTGTATGGTGAATTTTCATTGTATATAATCCAGTAGGACTTGTTAAATTTTCTTTCTTGAATCGGTTGAGTTTTCTTGTACATATATTGTGCTAATCCGATATGATCTCCACTGAGAATGTTGGATTCTAGCCTTGACAAATGAAGCTCTAACCTTGCTCCCCCGACATCCTAATAATCTCTTCCCTTTTCTCTTATCAAGCATAGTTCTCATGGTTTGTGACTGTTTATTATCTGTTGAAACATTGCGGACAATGTTTGATTTAGGTTTGGGGGTACATTTGCATATAGAGTTTTTAGTCTTTTATTTCAAAAAAAAAAAAAAAAAAGAAAAAAAGAAAACTCTTTGTAAATATGTACATAAAAACCTCCAACTTAGAGATTTTAGAGTCACTAGCATGCTTCTAGCTATGTTTACATAGAGAGTCTGACCGAAATAACTGAAAATTGGAAGTACTGGAGAACACAATCGGGTTTCTTAGTTGATTAGAGCATTAAAGTTGGATTTAACCATACCGGAGGGCGAATTAGGTGTTGTTTAGATATTCGGTAGTAGAATTGTGATCACCCATAGTGGAGACTACCCATTTTACATCAAGTGAGGCACCAACCTTCAATTTTTGCAACTTTCTAGAAAAGTCTGTTAGAGTGTGTGTCACCGTACGTCAATTCCGGGTAGGAATGGTGAGCTACCCAACTTCGCACCACTTTCAAAGACTACTTTTGATCTCTTGAGTGCTAATTTCGTCAATCATGAGGGTGACATTTAAAGATGAAAACTCCTTCTAAATACCGATTTGCAGTTAGCATCACTCTCTCCCTCTCAACAACATCAACAGATTCATAGAAACACATCATCGTCAGCAAGCGGAGCATCATTAGAATATTTGAAGAAAAGTTGAAATAGTCCAAGGCTTACGTGCAACAAAGAAAAAGAAGATGAGAATTAGTGAAGTTTATGAAATCAAGACAATACAAGTTTTATTGTTTTATTGTTATTTTCATTTCATGTGAGTCAAAAAAAAAAAAAAAATGTTTGTCAAGTTTTTGTGAAGTTCAGAAGTTCGTCATCAACATTTGAAGACCGAAGATTGAAGACGTTTCTATGAATGCAGAGAGAGTGATACTAATTGCCGATCGGGTGAGAAGGTAAGTGAGTACTCCCATCCTTGCTAATGGTTGATTTCCTTTCTTAGAGATCATCAGAAAAGATTCTTTTTGTCCACACTACTGTGGAGTCTCCAGAAATTATTTCGGAAGGTTATCCTTCTCACCTACAACGTGTGCAGGATTTCTCTCTTTATTCCTGCCTGCACACATGAGAGACTAAAAAAGCTATCTTTTTGAGTGCAATTATCATAAAACCCTAATGGTGAGGCAGAAGTCGAGGCTTATGATCACAATCGAATCCGAATTCTTTCATATGGTATGGTTATTTCTCGCTCAGCACTTAAGGATGAGAATGCGTTCTTTGATAGTTCTAACTTCGTGTTACTAGCATGCGAAAACTCTATGTCCTCATAGCTCCTTGGATGCTTGAGACTCTTTTACACTCGAAGTTGGAGAAGGTTTTGTGGGTACACCTCTCGGTAAACCCTCACGAGACTACAACTCGTCCACTAGGGACACCTAGGGGTTTAAAGGCTTAGTGCATACGCTAAATGCATTCGAGAGACCAGCGACAGTGGTATAGTTAGGATTTCTTAATTTCTGTTTCACTTGAGGACAAGTAAAATTCAGGTTTGGGGGTATTAGATGAGTGCCAAATATTGCATATTTCTACATCTATTTATTGGCATTTAACTCATCTTTTGTGCTCAGAAATCAGATATTATCCCAGATTATGTATTTTCTTTGTTTTCAAGAATAAATATTTGTACTAATTAATTTTGTGTTTTTAGGTAATAAATAAAGTTCGAAGAAACTGAGGTGCCAAAAGAGCAAAGAATTGGAGACAAGCGTCTATGGAGCAGAAAGCCAAAGCCCGCGCGCGCAACAGTTGCAACCCAACAAGGAGCAACCCATCTACAAAACATGGGCCCAAGCTATCCAAGACCCGATCCACGACCCGGATCCAAGCCCGTCCTTTCCGAGCCGTTATATTTGATCTAGTCTTCATCCAACGCTCGCTCCAGCCTTCACATCATTTCTCGCTGCTCCCGCTCAACACCAAAACCGCCTATATCCTGAGCCGTGAGATCTTCCACTATCCCACATCCAACGCTCGCTACAGCCTCCTCATCATCCCCTGCACTACCCGCTCAACACCAAGTTCCCTATACCTATACCCCTTCGACCTAACCATTTCTCTTCTTCCATTTCTCTTTCTTCTCCGACACAAATCAGAGAAAAACCCCATCCTTCTCTTCCCCGACCATGCAGAGCCATCACCACCATTCCCATCTCCCTGTCACCACAGCCACCAACCGCACCACCTTCTCCCCCCTAGCTTCTCTCTATCTCACTCATAGCATCTTCCCTAGAAGCTAAGTCTGAGATAGGAAGAACTAGGGTTAGGGTTACATCAAATCAAGGGAAAATCAGAGAAAGGAGTTCTCAGAGCCGCACAAGCAGAGGAGACAACCGATTAGGTCTTTGGGTAAGAGGGTGTTCAATTATTTTTCTGTTTTGGAGAAATTTAGGGTTTTTGAATTGCATGTATAAATAGGGTTCTTGGGTGTGTGTTAGAGTTTATGCCTGGGCTAGCCAGAGCACCAATTTAGAGTTTATTTGTGTTTGAATTGCTTCTTTTAATGTTCTAATTTAATTTCCAGGGTGTTAATGAAACCCCTGATTCTTCTGTCAAGCATGTTTATCCTTGGTTGTGTTTTTGCTGAATTATATTATGCTAGGATTAGTAAGTGATTGAGGAATCTTATGAGCCTGTGATGAGCTGTACTGTAAGAAGACACCTCATACTAGGGGTTAGTTAGCAAAATCAGTTAGCAAACATCCATTTTAGACCTTCAATGGAAGGCACAAGAGCATAGCTTAGGTTACATTGCCTTAGCATAAGATCAGGTGGTGGAATCAACCACCCTGGTGCTTTACAATCTATTCTTCACCTTAGTTTAGATCAACAACTTCAACTAGTCGTTTCGACAACCAACTCACTGCCCTGTCACTTCTTAGAAATCAGTAGAGTAAAGCTTTAGATCAACATAACACTCCACAAGTCTCTGTGGGATAGACCTGTGCTTGCCCTTGCCTCCAATAGGCATGTGCACTTGCAGTAGACATAGTCGTAGGCATCTTTCCAAGCCTACCACTTGCGCTGTCTGAGTTGATGCCTATCGACCCTTCTTGTAGTTGTGCTGCTATATCATTCAAAAGGCGAAATGTCTCGCTTTGCATTCTGGTGATACCGGCTTGATTTGCCAAGACATCCTCCAACATTCCAGCTATGCTTCCCATGATATCTGAACCACCTGCGGATCCCTGGTGAGGATACATCGTGAGACGAAAACCGAGAATTGAGAATTCGATTCTTGTAACCGAGAGATCAATCTCCCACTGTGGTCGCCAATTGTTTATGGGTGAAAACTACTCCTGCAAAATTTGGTAATTTGGGGTGTGGATGAGGAATGAATTTAAACCTTAAACAAATGCACTGCGCGGTGAGCGCTTGTAGATTCGAGAGATCAATCTGTGCAAGTTCGGCCTAAACCAAGAAATGGCCGTTCCAGACTTGTTTCGGTCACAAAGTGAAGGAGATGGGGTTGATCTTAGGGAGGGAAGCGAAGAAGGTGTTGAGATTGTGAAGGTGTTGGCTTGCTTATGACTTGTAACAGAAAGGTGAGCAGGCTTGTGATTGATGCAAGCAAGCTCTGGGTGTTGGAATACGTTTTCTATTAACACTTGGTTTTCTGTCTCGCCTGGACTTGTGTTGTTGTTTGAAATAGGGCGGAGAACCTATTTATACAAGTCATTGAGCCTTATTCACGTCTCTCGTGGGAAGTGGAGGAAGTGGAGTGATGGAGTAGTGGAGTTGTGCGTCGGTGCCACACGACCAGTCTTGCCCACTTCTCTTGTTCATCTCTAACCGTCCATGACTTCCTAACACGTTCTTGTGAAGGCGCGTTGCACGCTGCACGCTGTAAACGCCAGACCAATACCCCAGTATGTATCCCCCAGTTTGTGACATAATTGATGTACTGGAATGTGTGGATCGTGGATCCACGAAAGATAGCATGTAATCTTTGAATTGAATAACTTGTGTTATTCGGGGAAGTCGATACTTATGAAGTATCGTGTGTATTTTATGCAGTCTTGCATTATGGTGTGGTAAAGTGATGGGTAATGACGCCTCACTAACCAAATAACTCCCACCGGGGTTGTATAACCAAGTGGTGAAGTTGGACGGATGAGATGATCTTTGAGACACTCATCTGCGACCGTTAATGAATATTAGTGTTTTTGAAGAGGTGCGCAAGCATCACTCTTCAGCTTGGTTGAAACCAAGCATGGAAAGGGATTTGGAGAGGACCGACCGGGTATGTGTGTAGACAGCATGCCGGTGTGCACGTCCATAGCTCACTGTTCCATGAAGGCGCGATCTAGGCCACTCAATTTGACCGGTAAAGTTGAGTGGTTGAGATCGGTTTGCGGCAGAAATCCATTGCCGCAAAGGAGTTGGAAACCGCGTGACATCCCTAGTTCGGGCACGTGTTTCAAGACGACCCATCTTGGTCGGTCTTGGTCGATCATACCAGCGTGTAGGTGGTAGGCTGGTGTTCACACCTATACCTGATTATCCCATGAAAACGTGATCCGAGCCATCCAAATCGTCCGGCGAAGTTGAGCGGTCGAGATCAGTTTGTGGTTTGGGAGGCGTGGCCATGCTAGTTTGGACGCATGTTTTGGATTAACCAGGCATGATATGCCTTGGCCGAACACATGAGGAGGTAGATGGGCCCACGGTGGTCATGCTGGTATGACCGGACCTTGCTTAATCTAATATGTGACCCTCCATTCGTGCCGGAGAAGATGGATGCGCGTGATGGCTTGAAACCCTAATTTTGGCTTTCAAAAGCCGTGCGCCATCTCTTGTTTGGGTGACAATTTTGTCACGACCAACCATGGTTGGTTTTGACCGATTGGTCAAATGTGTAGGCAGGCCCACGGTGATCGTGTTGACATGCTCTGGGCCCTTTGAGTCTACATCTACACCCTCCATCTATACCTGCGAAGATGGATGGTTGAGACTTGCTTTTGCGACACATGTAATATGCCGCAAACCCTAATTTAGGTTTTCCGTCCATAATGCTTGGTATGAATGGTTTCTTGGCAAGCTAGGCCAATGACCGACCATGCGGGGTCGGGCCGTGGGTATTTCATACCTGCTTGGGGGTGATGGAATTGACGGGGGTCATCCAATCATGCTTATGGAGTTGGATGATCGCGATCGAGATCATATCCGGACTGATACGGTTAGTCCGGATGATCAATCGGTCTAGTATAACACACCGAGAGGGGCTCAATCGGGCTAGTATAACACACCGAGAGTCAGCCTGTACGGGTATTTCGTACATGGTTTCATTATAGTGCTTGGAGGTTCGTGTTACTCTTACAGAGTAACACTCGGTCGTCATGCCACACCGATAATGAGTACTGGAAATACAAGGTGATATGAAATTCACGGGAAGGGATTGTTTCTACATGCTCCAACCTGGAGGAATTTCATGTATTCACATAATGGGATTGTTGCTACATGCTCCATTCTTGGTGAATTAAGTGAGGGAGTATCCAACACTTATAAATGGCTTTATCTTTTACAAGATGTCAGCGCATGATTTTTCCGGTTTTTTTACAAATTTAACCTTAAACGAAAATCCACCATCAATAGGTAGGATATTTGCAAGAGAGCCACTGTATAATCGGAAGTCATGATAACTCATCCTTTCTTACCAATTATAGGCTCAACCAAAATTCAAAAAAAGAGGATTTTTGCAAAATCTCATTTTGGGGCTACTCTATATTCGGTAGTTATATGAACTATCTTGACTACCGATTATAGTAGGATATTTGCAAAAGGTCTACTTTAATCGGGAGTCAAGATAACTTTATTTACTACCGATTATAGGATAATCAAAATTCAAAAGATAGAGGATTTTATTTTGGGGATACTTTATATTCGGAAGCTATATAAACTAAATTGACTCCCGATTGTTGATTAACTACCGATTGTAAAGAGTAATTTGGCCATTAGAAAAACGGGATTATGGATTAACCTTCCGATTATGAATTAACCTTCCGATTATGACATATTTTGTCCTTTTGTGTCGCCCCTAATTCGTAGGGTCGCCCCTAAAAATGCTAGGCAAAAGAGCGCATCTCCCCGAGTTGGGTATTTTTTTACTATGTCGTTTGTCATAAGCGTGTGCAAGTTAATATGAAACTCAATTATTTGACAACAAAGAAGAGCTGATGTGTTGCATTAAATTTTAGCCAATGATCGATCCTAACTCTGATGATGGTGAAATGATTCTAATATTGATGGTGGTGAATTCTGAATTCTTACGTTAAAAACAAAGGTTTTTCCTATTTCCCACCCTACTTTTCTTATTTCCCATCCATTTTAATTCATATCCCTAATTATCCTAAGTACCACCTATATAAAATTTCACAATTTCTAAATACCATCTCTTGACTTTTTATTTACACCCAATAATAAAATCACCTTACAACTAAATTAAAAAAAACAAACCCTAGATAACAAATCAAGTTTCCATCTCCACCTCCAACACCGACCATTACCTCTTACAAGTTACAACAATCAAAATTATAACAGACTTGAAGTCATCCAGTTTATGCCCACTAGTATTGGCGGTAAAAACTGAAGGTGCTTGTCGTCTAAAATAAAATGAAAGATATATAGATCAGTGAATATAGATAAGGAGAAAATTTGGTGTGTAATGTAAGCTTAAGATATATATTGAAAATGGCGGGCAAGGGGAACTAGGCCATCATATTACTTAAAATTAGGTGGAGCATATGATTGAGTTTATGATTTATGCCGCACTAATTGCATCATGCACAAATTTTTTGTCAGGTAGAAATTGAAAGCATGTTTACGTCCAGTTAGACTCACGTATGCCATGGAACGATGAGTTAGTGGAATTGATTCTTTACTTTTGATTGGAGATCTTGATCGTCATTCATTTGGAGAATTTTCTTTTGCTACTTTTCAAGCCAATGAAATTATAGAAGATCATAGTCAAGTTTTTTTATTGGTGTTCATGATGGTCATGGTGGTCCTGAAGCTTCTAGATTTGTTCGAGATCACCTCTTTCTTCATTGTATGAGTTAGTACTTTAATTTAATTGTTCTTGTTGCGAATTCTCCACTGATAACTCTGAAATTGATTAATGCTATTATTTTTTGCATTGATTTGAAGTAAAACCTATATATTGTCTACAGTGCTATTAACGGTGTGATAATTAATTGAAATCTAACTTAGAGTTTCTAGCTTGATTGTTTTGTAGGGCTCCTACCTTGATTGGTTTTGGCTTTTTTCTAATTAAAAAAAGGGATTAATGAAGAAGGATACTAATAAAAATGGTAATGGTCATCATTATAGTCAATTTGACTTTTATAGGTGGTACTTAGGAAAAATCAAAATTTAAAAGTGAGTAGATTTTAGAAATTGCGAAGAGGATGAGAAATAGGAAAAATGGGGATATAGGAAATAGGGAAAACCAAAACAAATCCTTGCAGCCAACCAGATATATTCCCATAAGGCTTTGTTTAAGGCTGTGTTTGATAACAGAGAAAGGAAACAATTCCATGGAAAGTGTTTCCATGGAATCAGTTCTCTGGGGAGGCAAAGAAAGACTTTCCATGGAATTCCACGGAATTGAGTTTAAACATAGTTTAGCTCACGTTTTTTTTTTTGCAATTCCATGGAAACAAATTTTTGACCAAACGACGGAAAACACGTTATTTCCATGGAAAGGTGGCTAATTCCGTGGAATTAACTCCTATCAAACACAAATTGATTTCTTTTTACGGTATGTCATTGGCTAATTGAGTTTACTTATAAACTTGGGGCATACTTGTTGTGACACCAACACCACATTAGCTTACTCGGTTTCTTTATTTAGAATTACTATAATTAGTTCCGTGTTTAGATAGTTATTTGGAGTTATTAAAACTCTAGTTCTTTTTCTTGTTTTACAAGGCTTCGAAGCTATAAATAGCCTGGCCATAAGTTGTTTTGAATATCAATTAATTAAACAAACCCTATTTCTTAATCTTTTTCTCTTTAATCTTCTTCATAGAGGTGGCTAACCCCCAACTCAAAGGGTTTTATCCTGGTTTCTTAAGTATTTGGTCTTATTTCCATTGTGTTTGGTGTTGGACCATAACACCTGGATCAGAGCAGGTTTTGATCAATCCCTAAAGTTTACAGATTTTTTTTAAAGATGTCTTATACAAAGAATATGAAACTCGTTCAAGATAGCCTTGTGACTGTTGGTCAGAAACTGGATACTCTTATCACAACCATTACCAACAATCATATTCACGATGAAGAAGCACGCAACAGGAAAAAATAAGCTGAAGACAAACAACTGCGTGAAGAAGACCGTGCTGCTAGGAAATTGGACTTATCTGAACATACAACGAGTTGTCAAACACTCTTACAACGTGAAGCCTTAACCACTTCTTTGGGAAACTCCTTACGTGCAATGTTTAGATAATTTATTCCTCGGCTTAATCAGCGTAATGGTCCTCCACCTCCTCCACCACCTCCACCTCCTCCTGGTGGTAATGAAACTAATATTCGAGCTGGCTCAATCAGTCTGAAGTTCCCAACTTTTAATGGTGATGATCCGGATGGTTTGATTTTTAGTGCAGACTAGTACTTTAGCCTACACGTTGTTTTTGACAATATGAAACTTGCCATTGCTTCTGCACATCTTAAGGGTGATGCCAATGCTTGGTATCGTTGGAAAAGGACAACAGTTGGTGTGACTACATGGCTAGAGTTTTGTTCTCTTGTTCGTTCTCGTTTCTCTTCTGTGAAATTTTTAGATGCTGGATAGTTTTCCCATGCAACGTTTATTGGGTAGGGAACAATATGGATTTTTGTTCCAATTATCTACAATTAATGCTTCTACACCTACTACTGCTTCAGTTATAGCACCTGAAATTCGACAATTATTATCTGCATATTCATATATTTTTGAGACTCCTGTTTCACTGCCTCCTTCAAGACAAAGACGACCATCATATTCCTTTGTTACCTGATTCTCCACCTGTTAATGTTCGTCCTTACCGTTACCCAGACTTTCTGGAAAAATGAGATTGAGAAGATAATTTCAGAGTTACAACAAGCAGGAATTATTCGACAAAGTTCTAGTTCCTTTTTCTTCTCCTATCTTTATGGTTCTAAAGAAAGATGGGACTTGGCGTATGTGTGTGGATTATCGTTCACTAAATAAGATAACCATCAAAGATCGCTTTCCAATTCCTATGGTCGATGAAATACTTGATGAACTACATGGTGCTTGTATATTCACAAAGTTAGATTTACGTTCGGTTATTATCAATTTGGCCCTGATATTCACAAGACTTCCTTTCGTACTCATGATGGGCATTACGATTTTCTAGTCATGCCATTTGGTCTTCCGAATGCACCAGCTACGTTCCAAAGCTTGATGAATCACATATTCAGACCTTATTTACACAGGTTTGTGCTTGCTTTTTTTTTTTGATGATATATTGATATACAACAAGAGTTTTTTTTGAACATATTGAACATTTGTCAGCAATTTTTGAGATTTTACGATCTAATAAGTTGTTTGTGAAGGAATCTAAGTGTACATTTGCTCAACCTTCTGTGGGTTATTTAGGCCATGTTATTTCATCTGAAGGTGTCTCAGTTGAAGATGATAAAATCAAGAGCATTCTTTCATGGCCTATCCCTAGATTAAAGAGATTCTTAAAATTATCACAAGTTTGTTAGCATTCCTTTCATAATCATTATGCATTGAAGAAAGATGCCTTTGCATCTTCATTCAAACAATTACCCTAGTTTGCAAATAATTTTATCTTGAATTAGGTTTGGGTGTCAAGAATGCCAACTTATGCGCGGAAAGAGTTGAGTAAGCTCTAATTGCGACAGACATATTGCTTATTACAACAAACCATTGTCCGGGGACGGTGGCAAGAATTTTCTATTTATGACAAAGAAATGCTAGGTCTTTCTTTAATGAGAAGGCATTTCAAGATATATCACAAGTTTGTTAAGAATTTTGGCACAATTAGTCATCCTTTAACTCAGCTGTTGAAGAAAGATGCCTTTGTATGGACTGATGCTGCCACATCTTCATTCAAACAATTACATCACGCTCTCACTTCAACTTCTTTTTACTAAATTCCACCCGACCTGTTAATATTACCGACTTTAGCAAATAATTTTATCTTGAATGTGATGCTTGGTGGAGGTTTGGGTCTAAAGTCTAAGGCTATTAATGCAATGTGACGGTTGCCAGCTAGGAAATTCATTTATAGGACATATTGCTTATTACAACAAACCATTGTCCTTGGACGCAAGAATCAATCTTTCTATTTATGACAAAGAAATGCTAGCAATTGTGTTATTATCACAAGTTTGTTAAGAATTTTTGGCACAATTAGTCATCCTTTTAGCTCATTTGCTGCATTTAGCAAATAATTTTTATCTTGAATAAATGGCATCGGAGTCTTTACATTTATGATATTTAATATTTAGAAGGCATTTCAAGATATACACAGATCATCGGAGTTTGAAGTATTTTCTGGATCAAAAACTATCATCCATGGAGCAGCAAAAATGGCTATCTAAATTTTTGGGATATGACTATCAGATTGTTTTTCGTAAGGGCAAAGAAAATATTGCCGTTGATGCTTTATCTCGTCTGTCAGGTCCTCAGCTAGCTTTACTCTCCACACATATTTTCTCTGGTGTACATGATATTGTGGCTGAGTGTCATCAAGATGAGGAATATGGGTCACTTATTGCTAGTTTGTGTGATAATCCTGAATTTAAACGTCATTATACTTATACAGATGGAATTTTAAGATATAAGCAAAGGATTGTGGTTGTTTCTTCTTCTTCATGGTGCTCCAAATTGCTTGAGGAATTTCACGCAACTCCATTGGGGGGTCATTCAGGTTATCTAAGAGCTCTCAAGAGACTCCAACAAAATTTCTACTGGAAGGGCATGAAACATTCACTTAAAGAGTTCATTGATCATTGTGACATCTGCCAACGCAACAAAACTGAATCAATATCTCCTCCTGGACTATTGAATCATTTGTCACTTCCTGCTGATGTTTGGCTCGATATTTCAATGGATTTCATTGATGGATTATCTGAGAGAAAAAGTTCAATTTTGGTTGTGGTTGACCGTCTCTCCAAGTATGCTCATTTCATTGCTTTATCTCATCCTTATTCTGCCAGCACAGTTGTAGAAGTATTTATACGAGAGATAGTTCGTCTTCATGGGATGCCAAGGAGTATTGTCGGTGATAGAGATGCGATATTCATGAGTAATTTTTGGAATGCCTATTTTTCTTTACAAGGCACACAACTATGTCACAATTCAGCGTACCATCCACAATCAGATGGTCAAACTTAAGTTACTAATCGTACGTTGGAATGTTACTTACGTTGTTTGCTGGTGTGAAACCAAAAGATTGGTTTAAATGGCTTTCATGGGCTGAATGGTGGTATAACACAAGCTTTCATACTGCTATCCAAATGACTCCTCATGAAGCTCTGTATAGTCGGTCTCCCCTAACAATTTTATCATATTTACCAGGATCTACACCGGTGCATGATGTTGATCTTAATCTCCAAGCCAGAGATCACACCCTTAAACTCTTAAAGTCTCACTTGCTTGAAAGCTCAAACTCGGATGAAGAAATATGTTGATTCTCATCGAACAGAACGTACCTTTCAGGTTAATGATTGGGTTTACTTGCGATTACAACCATATCGACAAACTACATTGCTAGTCAATCTTTTTCAAGCACTCTCCTCAATTTTAGGGTCCCTTTCAAATTTTAGAGAAAATTAGAACCGTGGCTTATAAATTAGAGCTTCCTCAACTAGTCGCATTCATCCCGTTTTCCATTTTTCTCGGTTGAAAAGGAAATTATGAATGACTGTTAATGTGGTTCTGTTTTACCAAATATTATCGACTATGACAAATGGGAACCATCTGCAGCTTTTACTGAGTAGGATGTATAAGAAAGGCAATCAAGCTGGTACTCGTTGGTTAGTGCAATGGAAAAATCATCATGCAGATGAAGCAACTTGGGAGGATGTTGACGATTTCATTGCGAGATTTCCAGCCTTTAAGACTTGAGGACAAGTCTGTTTACCAGGAGGGTGGGATGTTGTGACACCAACACCACATTAGCTTACTCAGTTTTTTTATTTAGAATTACTATAATTAGTTTGTTCAGTTTCGTGTTTAGATAGTTATTTAGAGTTATTAAAACTCTAGTTCTTTTTCTTGTTCTACAAGGCTTCGAAGCTATAAATAGCCTGGCCATAAGTTGTTTTGAATATCAATTAATTAAACAAACCCTATTTCTTAATCTTTCTCTCTTTAATCTTCTTCATAGAGATGGCTAACCCCCGACTCAAAGGGTTTTATTATGGTTTCTTAAGTATTTGGTCTGATTTCCATTGTGTTTGGTGTTGGACCATAACACATGCCCATTACCACTTACATTTACATAGATGGCCATATGCTTTCCTGCCCAAACCTATGTAATCCGAAAGGAAAGGAACTCACATTGCACATCACCCTCAACAGTACATAGCACATACTGAATGAATTTTAACTAAAATGGTGACACGATGACCCTCCACCTACCAAACATGACTGACCTATCATTCAAATTGTTGATAAATATATTTTTAAATTCCAATGTAGAAGAAAGGATACAACTTCTAGGAAAACTTTTTAGATAATGAGATACCAATTCATTGAAATGAAGTGCTACTCATAGCTTGGCATTATAAGCGGAGTGACAGAGAGAAATAAATGAAGCTTAATTAGTGCATTAAATCTCTAATATACAGAAAACATAAGGTCATACTTATTTAGTGCATCAAATCTCTAATATACAAAAAAAAACATAAGGTCAATACTAGGCGTAGTACAACCCAAAACCCGTGCCGTTACGGCACCGGTCATATCCTAGTGTATATATATATATATACTCCCTCCGTCCCCATTATATAGGCGGAGTTTGTAAATTTTGTAGTCCCATTAGATAGGCGGAGTTCTAGTTTCTATGTTGTTTTTCTCTCATATACCCCTAATTATGATGCATGGTTATCATATAATTTACTTTAATGTGAGGTGGAGATTTATAGATCTATTAATATACTCCCTCCGTTTCAGCAAAAGAGCTACTTTTCCAATTTGCACAATTTTTAAGGCAAACATGTGAGAGAGTGGTTTTTTAAATTTAATACCATAAATATCTTCTTCCTTCGACTTTCTTCTTCGACATGTTTTATTCAAATTTTGAAAACTTAAAGAAACCACAGAATTTCAAACACTTCCCTCCATCTCCATTTACAGATATGTAAGTTCAAATATTCATCAAGTTAGATTTTGATAATTCTGATCAAAATCAGGTTCACTCAGAAACAAATTCGATCAAAACTGAAACAAATTCAATTAAAACAGAAACAAATTAAAACAGCAGTGTACAGGAGATCTTCATCATCTTCTCGAGAATCACCGAATCTTCTCTTTACTCCTCAATTTGTTACAATCACTACCATGATTTGATCTTCACTTTCAATCAAAATCAAATTGATCACAGATTTTCTTATCTTCAATCTAAGAATCACAGAGTTTGTCTCTTCACTCCTCACTCCTCAACTTGCTGTAACCACTACCTTGATTTGTATCTTGAATATCAATATCTGAAATCAACTGGAAAAGAAATTTCAAACTACAACAAAATCAATACGGATCTAAGATTCTCAAAGGAAAACACCACAAGTTCCAAGGTAAAATATCAGATCCTCTAAAATATTTCCAACTTGAATCATTAATTGAAGTTTACTGTGTATTTGAAATTACTATATATCCTGCACTTTCATTGTTGATAATAAATTGATTCTAGAGTCTAAGTTTAGATTTTCCTCTTAGTCTAGAGTACCATTTCCAGGGATCTGCCATATTTAAAACTTCATTTATCAACTTATAAGTATTATTGACACAATAGATGTGCTGATTCTGAAACTTAAAAGGAATGACAACTCTTAGATAAAACAAAACCATTTGCAATTTTATCTGCAGTTGGGTATGCCATAGATAGTCCCTTTATGGAGCTAGTTCCAACTCTTCGGATTACTCCAGTCCAAGCATCCACAGAGTATCTTTTTCATGTCATTATTTTCGCTAATTGAACTTGCAAAACGATACTAATTTTAGATATTATAATTAAGAATTCCTATCTCAGTTCCTGGATTAATCAACATTATAAGAATGTTTATCTCAGTTCATAGATTAATCGACATTATAACAATGTTTAATCGGCATATGAAAGAGTTACCTGAACTTGACAGTCATGAAATAGGAGCCTTGAGTAGATGCAGCAGCAGTAGCATCAGTCCAGAAAATGGGCACAAGTGAATCTTTAATCAAGGCTTCAACATTTGTACATGAAGTCTGGTATTGTCCATGGGCGAGCTGATATTCATTAACAGACACTAGTACCCCTGGCTTTACCACTAACAACAAATAAGCAGGTCAGCTAGAGTCACAAGCATATAAGCTTTGCCTAATCGATAAAATATTTTTGCTGCAACTTTTTATAGTCGTGTATTACCTGCACTTCATTGTTGAGTATATATAGTACACTTTCAGATATGAGACATTAGAAGTATACCTTCTCAGCTACAGTTGGTTGAGACACAAAGTGTGTGTGAGATGCGAGTCTTATACCATTTTCTGGAGAATAAACATTACGTGTATTGTTGTTTGGATTGTCACTGAGAACCTAAACACGTTTTGATATTGCAGAATTTGCAGTGCCTTCATTCATGGACATCGGAACAAGTTTCTCCACCAGGAATAACAAGAATCTCACCAACGAACAACGCTTGTCAGTTTACCACTTTCTGCTGAAAGATATCAACAAAGGGAGAGTGAAAAAAGGTTCAATGCTAAGGGCTTCCCAACTATTTTCCATATCAGTAATTACAACAAAGGATATGGAAACGCGGAAAAGATTGTTGGTCCAGAAATGTACATGTTGATGTGTCTTCGAGGAAACCAACCCGAAGTGGTGGTAAACCAATGGAAATTGATTTGTCGAAGCTTCCAGAAATTCCACTTCGTCAACGCACCAACATGCGGTCGCTCGCTAGAGGTCTAAATATATCCACTTCAACTGTATTTAGACTGATCAATAAAGGACGGATCAGAAGACATTCAAATGCAATTAAACCAAATTTTCACATACGAAACAAGAAAGCAAGGTTGGAATTTTGTTTGGGAATGCTCGAGCCAAGCCCTTACAAGGAGAACCCGATGGTTAAGGGTATGTATAATGTCATACACATAGACGAGAAATGGTTTTTAATGACCAAAACCAAGGAGAACTATTATCTTCTTCCGGAAGAAACAGAACCTCATCGCACTTGTCAAAGCAAAAGATACATCAAAAAGGTGATGTTCTTAGCAGCAGTTGCTCGTCCAAGATTCGATTTATTTGGGAATGAAATGTTTGACGGAAAGATAGGGATATTCCCTTTTGTAATAAAGGAAGCAGCAAAGCGTTCCAGCAAGAATCGTCCAGCTGGGACACTTGAAGACAAACCTGTTGAATCAGTGGACAAAGATAAAACAAGGGAGTGTTTGATTAAACACTTGTTACCAGCAATTCGTAAAAAGTGGCCTACTTATAATAGGGAAACTATATATATTCAACAAGATAATGCTAAGCCACATGTAAGATTGGATGATGAAGAATTCTTACAGGAAGCAGTAAAGGAAGGTTTTGATATTCGACTCAAGTTTCAACCCTCAAAAAGTCCAGACATGAACGTGTTGGATCTTGGATTCTTTAGGGCGATCCAATCGTTACAACACGAAGAGGCTCCTACCACTGTTGGTGAGCTCCTCTTGGCAGTGAACACAGCATTCGAAAAACTATCATCACAATCTTTAAATGCAGTATTCCTCACATTACAACTATGCATGGTTGAGGTGTTAAAGGTTCACGGTGGAATAAACTATAAGTTGAAGCATATAGGGAAAAGAAGGTTGGAAAGAATGGGTGAGCTTCCTACTCAAATCGAAGTTAACAAGGATCTAGTGAGGTAAGCAACCCATTACCACTCATGCTTAAGTTTTTTCTGCGATGATAAGAAAAATACTACTGGAGGAACTCAAGGCACTGATGTCATTATGTCAAACTAGATGATTTCACATGGTTTTTGATTAAGAGGTGAACTAACCTTAATCTCTCCATTCTCTAGCTGCACGGTGTAAGCAAGGTATTGTTATGATTCAAAGATAACAGAATTCAGTGACCTGTGTGGACAAGGGGTATTGTTATTTTCATTTTTATGTTTACAAATACAAGTTGTATAAAAAAATGAGACTTTGAAGAAACTGTTTCTCTATGCCATTGATGGAGCTACAATACTGTGGTTGGGGCCAAATTAATAACTCTGCGGCTCGTTTTTATTTACACATGCTATAGATTAATGACTCAAGGTTTTCTAGTCCTAGTAAGATTGGGACCAGCTACTTATACTAACTCTGCCACTCGTATTTTTATTTACACATGCTATAATGATGAGTAGCAACTAACCTCTTAATGGAACATCAAGAACTGTTTCAGCATTAGGCTCCTTGTTACCACATGGTCTCCAGCTTCAATGCCCACACTTGGACCAACTTGATACTCCCACTGCATAAAGATTTTGTCTATTAATATCGATGAAGAATATGAAAATGGTATCGAGAGCACATAAACTTACAACTGTGTTATAAATCCAGACTTTTAAATGCCAAGTTTAATTTACATTTCATGTATTTGTAATACTCCATGACTGGATACTCCCACTGCATAAATCCAGACCCTTCGATTCAAACAACACCCTTCACTTATCTCTGATCTGTAACTAAAATAACACAAATTTCAGCTCAAAATTACCACTAAAAATCCAAAAAATTTCATGAATATTCTTATTAACTGAATGAATCTAAAGACCTTGGACAATCCAAACCTTAAAATGAGCAAATCCAACAAAATTGTAAGTCTAATTACTACTCATACCAATAGATTCATAAATTAGACTGTTAACAGAGGAATCTAGAAAACCCATACCAATAGATTCATCAATTAAATTAGTCTGTTAACAGAGGAGTATTAAATTCAACCTTAGAAACAAGTAGAAATCAAAAAATATCACCTTCTTCAGCTTTAACAAAGATGTGGGTGGGGGATCGATGGTGGTGGGGTGGTTCTGTGGAAGAAAATGAAATGAGAAGTATAGATAAAAGATTTGCCGGTGATGGTGGGAGTGGTTCTGTGGAAGAAAATGAAATGAGAAATAGAATGAAGAAATCAACATTCTTTTTTTGTCGGTGATGGGGTGGTGGTGGATCGATGATGGTGGGGTGGTGGTGGATCGATGGTGTTGGGAGTGGTTTTCGGAAGAAACGAGAAGTAAGAGGTAGAGAAGAAAATGAGCTCAAAATGAAATGTGAATATACCAAATGAAATGAAATCTCGGAGAAAGGGTATTTTTGAAAATTTACTCTAATAAAAAATAAAGATATCACTTTTGCTGATACAAATTTTGAAATGAAAAGTAGCTCTTTTGCTGAAACGGAGGGAGTATAATATTTATATTGGGATAAGATAAGGACAAATTAGGAAAGTAAGATAAAATTTATGAAAACCAAAAATTTACTTATTCTAAGAGATTTCTACTTTTCCGCCTATATAATAGGGACGCAGGGCCATAGAGTATAAAAATACTCACCAAGAGTCACACCAGCTCACCTAAATCTCGTACAAACACTACTAGATTCAGGATCATGAGCATGTGTACGGTTGATACCATGAATATAGGTACAAAAGAATTACCAGAATCTGGACCGTCTAAAAATCACTATCACAATTGCTTGTCAGATCTAACTGCAAATGGATCCCTCCTCATTCTTATAACATTTCTTAGCTTTCTAAAACTTTATCTGTCCTCTTTTTGGGTTATAATATTTAAGTTATTATTTTTAATAAAAGTTGGTTTGTTTGCTTCACAAAAACAAAACACAAGAGAAGGAAAAAGAAAATTACATATGAATCACTTCAAAAAGATGACTACATATTCTACAGTGTCACGAATAAACTCCCACTCCCACATACGAAATTGAACAGAGAAGTACGAAAATGTAAGCGTCAAACAAATTGAGCGGATCCGGCGACCATAGAAGGACACCCAAGACCCACAGACCTCCTTGCTTTCTAACCTGGCATAATGTTCATTCGCCGGATTTTGACTTGTGAGGTAATGGTTCCCAATAGCTCTTTACACCTGTGTGTGTGTATATATGAAGTGGTACAAAATGGTCGACCAAACAAAAATAAGTCACACTTTCTCATCTTCTATCTTTTGTTTTCTGTACACATTTTTCATCGCGAAATTCACTCGTAAGTCATTTTAATTACGGAAAAAACGGCCAACCTCTAAGCTGACCACCCAGACTATGACCAAAAACACCAAGTTAATTTCGTTAAAACCGTTGGTAAGGTTACGCTTCCTTCTCCTTCTCCCTCTCCCTCCTGTACCTCTCTTCTGGTCTTCGTCCAAATCTCTCTCGTCAATAAACACACACTGTTCATCATCACAGCCGGTAGTCGTTGTCGCAGCGATAAAATTGGCTATCAACGGCTAAAGCATCCGCAATAGGCTTAATGACCAAAATGCCCTCACCAACAACAGCACACAATAATCCGCTGAGAAATACAACAAATCCTAACCAATCAAATGGTAATTCATGTGATTTCCAAAGTGTTGAGGCAGTAAGAATTAGAATTTGTGCGGAAACTGAAAACAAGACTGTAATCACCAATAGATATATTCTGACCCTCAAGCCTTTATTGATCACGATAGAACAAACTTTCCAACAAGCTGATGTAAACAATATCATGTAAATGATTCCAAATATCGCGAAAACTATAGTACTCATCAATGGGTACGTACATATTACCTTCCCATCAACACCGTTTAATTGAAATCCTCTGAATAAGATCTCAGGATAATTAATCAATCGAGTAGAAAAGAAAATAAAGAAAATTTGTAAGGCCAAAAGTGGAATACAAACTGAAAATAACACCAAAATAGCTCTACAGAATATTTTTTTTTTAATTTTCTTTTTAGCAGAAATATTGACAAGAAAAAGAAGAATAATCAAAAACCCAGGTTGAAAAAACCCTTGAGATAATACGATATGGGCTTTACATAGATTAACTTGTTGACTAAGAGAAGGAAATTTATACAAAAAAGAAAGAAAATAAGGTGGGATTAAATAAGGAAGACGTAATATATCATTGATAGCCCAAAAGGAAATTAAAGAAACGAAAAGGATTCTAACTGTATAGAGAGAATTGAAATCCTTAAGATGCTGTGATTGATGACTTTTTAAACGAAAATGGAGAATAAAAAAGATTGAAAAAAATGAGAGAAGAAGGATCGACGAAATGAAAGCAAGGGTTGTTAAATCTGCTATTGAAGATAGTAATATGATATTGCTTACTAATGATTGCGATAATGTTGATGATGCTAATGGTGATGAAACTGGTGTTGATGATTCTTCGACCATGGCACGTCTGATGAGACTGGGTAGACGTTAATGGTGATGAAGATGATGGTGTAGATGTTTCAGACATTGAGGTTGAGAGAAAGATGGGGAAGATAGGTTAGAGAGAGAAAGAGAGAGATCAGAGAGATAGGGGGTTTGGGGGCGATACGCCCCTTCTCAAGAAGGGGCTGTAACCAGGCTGGTGCTATACGAGTATGACGATAATAAGAAAAACAAAACAGAGAGGCCGGGATGGAAGAATTGAGAAAAGGTTCCTACTAACTCGGGTTTGAATGGTTGAAATCCACTCAATAAATTTTTTTGCTGTTTTCGTTTTTGTATTCCCACGTAGTTTACAACTTCAAGAAATTGACGTTTAGTCCCAAAGTTACTGGGCTTAGGACGCTTTAGTCCATCCATCTGAAGCCCAAGAGACGCTTTAATCCAAAAAAACCCGCCTGCACAGCTTTAGTCCAAACTGTTACGATTTAGTCCAAAATCGCGTCATTTGAGTCCCGAGTTTCGATTTTCCTATATACCATAATTACCCTCGAACGATTCCTTCTATATAAAGTATGATTTTGAAATCGAAACTTTTGGATCCAAACTTGAATTGAAAAGATGCACTCAAAGATGATTTGGGAGGCGATTTAACAGATTTGAGAGAGATTTTGATCGTTTCTTCATCGTACTTCAACTCGGTTTACGTTCTTAATCCAAAGAACTTTAACTGAGTTTCGAGAGAGAATTGTTTGTTCTATAGTAGAAAATTCTTAATCTCGGGTTTGAAGAAACTACAGAGTGAGAGATAGATCGATCCTCTCATAGATTGGATTGTGATTTCTAATGGAGCGAGAATTCAACTTCGAGTTAGTTTTCTTTTGGTTGTATTTCATCTAATTTTCGAGTTTTGTTTCGATTTTTATTTTTACCGAGTTTATGAGTTGATGATATCAATTTGTGTAATCTTGAGTTGATATTTTGTTATATTCTAGCTTTTTGATTCTCTTGATGATGATGATTTACCGTAAATACTAGATAAATTCGATTTTTGTTACTTGATGTTGTTTTTTTTAGTTTTATGATGCATGATAAGAAATCGACGGTGATACTATATCCTAGTCTTCTATTTTTTGTTCCATTAAGATTACGGAGCTTATTTGATGGAGTATTTTTATCTAGGTTTAACGTTAGTTGATGTTTTTGCATTTTTAAATGTGTACTTTCATGTACACCGCTTTCTGGTATCGGTTTTATGAATTTGAAGCTTCATATGTTTATTATCATTTCTTTTGTAATATGTAGGGGTTCCAAATAAGCCTGACAAGTTCATTAATGCCGTTTTGAATCATGGTGAGCATTCTCATTGTTTTCGTGTTAATACTAAAATAACCGTAGAAGAATTGAAGCATTTAACATGCAAGCACCGGAGGTCTTTGTCTCTCGGGAGTATATGTTTCAGATTATATGGACAATGCTCAAGTAGTTTATGTGACAGAGGTGATATACAACTTCAAAGCTTAATTGGTTTCATGATTCTTATTGATAATGAAGATGTGTATTTGCGTGTGGGAATAATTCCGAATCATACTTCTCGTTCTAAGTATGGTAGTAGCGATGAGAGTAGTTCTGGTTCTAAGTCCAGTTGCAGCAGAGTTCCGCTTCTTGTTCTAAGTCTCGTACATGAATCGAAAGTCCTAAGATGGTAAGGGTGTTAGATCATGATGCGAGACAAGGGTAAGCCTCTTATTATCGATGAATGGAATTATATATTTGACGAGATTGGTAGAGAATTCGTGGGTGGTGTTAAAGTCATTAGGATTGCTCTTGATGAATACAAGATGGCTACCGGTCACAAGCCTATTATTCTTAAAAATGATAGAACTCGTTTCTTGCGCAAAATGCGAAGAAGATGGTTGTGCTTGGAGGATTCATTTTGGTCCTGTGAATGGTGATACTTCTCGGTTCGTCTTTGAAAGATTCTAACGCTCACAAGTTAGTGGTTTTCATACTAGTCCACATTCTTTGAAATAGTTAGTTTTATGTTTAGATCTTGTTGGTACTTGTAACAAGTATATGTGGTGCAATCGTAGGTGTACATTGTGGTGTACATTGTGGTGTACATTGTGGTGTACATTGTGTTGTTCTTGGTACTCGTAGCAAGATCTAATCGTAGGTGTACATTGTGGTGCACTGCTACGATTAGAGTGCTGAAGTACCAACACATGTAGATCTTGCTCTGGTTAGTTTTTATGTTGATTTGTTTTAGGTGTACATTGTGGTGCACTCAGTACTACGAGTCACCCACTCCTTAGTCCTGTGGTGTACCTTAATAGTTTTTATGTTGATTTGTTTTAGGTGTACATTGTGGTGCACTTTTACACTTGTTGTACTCTTAAAATACATGTTCTTGCTTGGTTTTTGTGTATGTTCATATTGTTGTTTTTGAGATCTTATAGGTGTGAATTGTGGTGCACATTACTTATTCCATTTTATTTATTTTTTTGTAGTTGTGGTGTTGGTTTGAGGTTGAAGAGTCCTGCGGTGACAACCAAGTTAATCAAGCATTTGATTGCTGACAATTTACAGGGTGATCCTAGCTTAAAACCCAATCAGATCATATCACTTTTCAAGAAAACTTATGGGTCCAATATTAAGTATCACCATGCCCGTAGAGGGAGAGAAGCTGTATTTGAAGAACAGTATGGCGATGATGAGAAGTCGTATAGTGATTTTACTTGGTATGTCAAAGCAATTGAGGAAACTAATCCCGATAGCTATGTGAAGTTTGAAGTTGAGGATGGAACAAATAGATTTCAGAGGATATTCGTTTGTTACGGTGCTTGCAAGCATAGCTATAAGTATCTCAGGCCCATGATTTACTTGGACGCTACTTTTCTTACTGGTAGATACAGGGGTACTCTTATGGCTGCAACATGTATCAACGGAAACAATGAGTTTTACCCATTTGCTTTTGCCATTGTACAGTCTGAAAACAAAGATAATTGGTTTTGGTTTTTGGATAATCTTCAAAAACTATTGTCGATGGTCGATGATCGACCGATTGTTTTCCTTAGTGATCGTGGAGAAGGACTCTTGCAGGGAATTCCAAAATATTTTCCTGATTCATATCACAGCTATTGCTTTTATCACATCAAATGCAATCTCCCCATTGGATCAGGTGATGCGAATTCGAAGCCCGTTCTTGATTTGTTTTACAAAGTCTGCGTACTCTTACACACCAAAGAAAATTTGAAGAAGCTTTGAAGGGAATGCATGCAATTGAGCTGGGCATGTTGCTAACTATATCGGACTATTCCAAAGGAGAAATGGGCAAATGCGTTTTTCCCTGTATGCAGATATGGTGCTCACTCTTCAACTCTTGCTGAGTCCTTCAACAACTGGGTTCTTCCTTTTAAAAAGTTGCCTGCATTTGTTCTTCTCGATGCGATACGGTGAGTTTTATGTTTAGTTTTTTATTTATGCAACTATGTCTACATTTGTTTTGCATACATGTGTTTTCTTTGATTTGTAGATACATGTATCCAACTGTGTGTACATTGTTGTACACATTGATTTCCTTGATGTGTACATTGTTGTACACATGTTTTATCTGTATTCCTTTTTGTTGTACACATGTTTTTGATTTTATGGTTTGTGTTTTTATCATGTCAGTTTGAAGGTTATGGACAAAATGTCTCAGAGAAGGATACTAGGTCTGGAAACATTCAACACTAGGCTCACTCCTGAATATGAGGCTTTACTAAAGGAAAACATCGACATTGGTCGTACTTGGACCGTTGTTCAGTCCATGGAAAGATTGTATGAAGTCAGGTCTCCCCGGACTCATTCTGTAGATCTATTGCAGAAAAATTGTACATGTCACAGGTGGCGAGTTAATGGTTTCCCTTGTGCACATGCTTGTGCTGCAATTCAAGCTACTAGAGAAGACATCAATGATTTTGTTGAGCCATACTTCACCACCGAGTGGTATAACAGGACATACCAGGAGATCATCTTGCCAATCCCCAATTACGACAAGCCGCAGACTTATGATCCTAGTGATAGGGTTATTGTTCCTATTCCTGTTCCTCCACCAGGTAGGCGAAGAACACAACGAATCAGGCATCCTTATGAGAAGCAAAAGAGGAAAATGATGTGCACAAAGTGCTTCACACTTGGTCACCACAACAGAGCTACTCCCCCATGATTTGATGAATTTTTCTATGTTTCATTTTTTCAAAAGATTCTATGTGTTTGGTCTTTACTTTTGGTAATGTCTTTTCAATTTTCTTTGGCGTGGATAATAAGTGCCAGGACATGTGTACCATTCTGTACACCTTCCTGTGAACTTCAGTTTTTATTTTCCTGTCTTTTTACATGTGTACCACTATGTACACCTTGGTGTACAATGGATGCTACTAGTCTATTTTGTTTAGTAATTGCTTATTAATTTTGTTATGTTCAATTTTTCAGTTCTGCATGATATAAAATTTTTAGTAATATACTTATGTCTTTCATTTTCCTCTTTTGATTATGAAAATCTAGGAGATCAAAACACGTGTACCTTTATTTTCACCTTATGAAAATCACGAACATGTGTACCTTTATGTACACCTTATGAACAGGTTTTACTGCTATATGTCCGACTGTGTACAATCAAGTACACCTTAAGAGATCCAAACCTTATGAACAGTTTCTTCTATATCAGTACCTGTGTACAATCAAGTACAAATTTCCAACTAATAAAAATATTAATTCAAGGTCTTGATAAGTCATAAACAAAGTTATTAAAACTGAAATTTGATTATGTTGTCTGCAAAGATAGAAAATGTTTAGAAGCAAGCAATTCACAAATTGATCATGTACAATGAATTATGAAAATAAACTCTTCTTCCTCCTCAATGGATTCTTTTCCATACTCAGGCGCCACTTTGCTTGTGTGCTTCATCGATTGCTACATCCCACACCTGTTCATAGATTCCGACTTTTTCAAAGATCTTTGCCACCAATGTTGCTCTCATATCCTGACAGATTTTTTCGGCCCTCTGCTGATCTCTTTCCATACTCTTTCTCTTCTTCATACCTCGTTTTATAAAGTAGCAAGTATACAGCAAGCAATCTGGATTGGTACCTTGACAAGGACACTGCATGATGTTTATCTCATGTTGTTCTATAGGCGCATCACCCTTTAGCACTCTCTTTTTGTTGAGTTCCAACTGCACCACATTTGCCAGTTGTTGTGCATCATTTTTGTAGTGCTCATTTGACTGCAGCGAGTTGTACCACTTCCACTCCTCAGCTATGAAATCAAACTTCAAAAGTGACCAGTGAAGCCCCACTGCATTTTGTATTGTAGAGTGATTGAGGGGGATTAGAAGAACTTCCAAATCGTCAGGCATGTCCCGTATGAAATCTACCACAAGCCTTTGTGTCTCACTGATGTTGTTGTTCTTCACATAGTACTGCAATCAATAATTTGTTGGAAAATAAGGTACACCTAAATCATACCTATATAAAATCTATCAATCAAACATTCATGCAAACACTTAATATAGCATTCGTCAATCATATGGCATACTGGTGTATATCTATGTCCACTCCTAAAAATAAATCTACAAAGGCATACTGGTGTATATATCTATGTCAATCATGTGTACTAGTATGTACACATCATTAAATTATCTATATATGACATTTTTATTTGTTTTTTTGAGAAACTTACACATGCAAAAGAGGACTCATAATTTCGCATCTCATGTACTTCTCGGTCATCAGGATGACGGATTCTGTCTCTGACCATTGCATTGCAACGTCGATGGATGTAAAACTGGAGTACCGCTTGATCCAAATACTTGTTGAACATCAATTCACAAAGTACTTTCCCCACAATCATAACATCTTCCTTGACTGTTGGATCTTGGAGCCTTGTTAGTTCCCAAGCTACAGAGCTGCAGAATCATAAAGGAAATGTTAACATGGTGTACATAGTGGTGCACATAAGCTTTTTTCAATAAGATGCAATCATTCATATAGTACGAGGTATTGTTTTGTGAACTTACGTCAGGCTTGCATAATCGAAGAATTTCTGTACCCTTTTCTTGTCCGGTCCTGTGTCCATGGCATGGTAAAGTGGTGATTGACGGATATCTGGCAGTGGGCGATAAGGATGATACTCATTGTCCTTTCTCTTTTTCGGAGCGGGATAGAGTGTTTGTTCTTCGTCCTCAAGTTGGATCCTCTTTCCCTTTTCAACTCTTTTGACATCCATTTTCGGCCTAACTTGTCTGTTTTTGCCCTCGGCAGTGAAATCAGCGTCAAGTTTTTTTCTTTGCAACTCTCTTTGGTGGTGTCTTGGACACCCTGCCAGCAGCCTCTTGTCTTCAACATTTCTTGCTTCCTTCATCCTCCCAGCTCTTGTCTTTGCTGGTGGAGTCTTCTGCTCTTCTTGACTGCTAAAAAAATTCATCTCCATGTTGTTGGATGAATTGCACTTTGCTCAAAGAACAATCAATTCTCTTATGTCTTCTTTGGATAATGATCTCTGGGACGACTCTTCTTTAGGATCTTCTTGGCTCAACAATAGAAAGCTTGGACATTCGTTGATCACGGTTGCCATCTTTTCCTTCACGTCGACGCCCATTTTGTAACAACCTTTTTCAAGCTTTATGAAGACACTTTCGGACAAGTTGTCTAGAAGTTCCTCGATTGTTGAATAAGGATCATCCAGTTGATCTTCTCCTTGAGTGAGTAAAAGCACATCTCCTTCAACCTAAAAGCATGCCTTTAGGGTCCAAATGAGCTAAGGCTTCAAACTGCGATGATTGAAGCCTCATCAATTTCAATTTGTTTGAGTTGCAACCTGGTCTTCTTTAGATGCGAGATGTCTCTCGCGGAGAAGTCTTTGAAAAAATGAAATTTTTGTTAGGTTCTACAGAAGTGTACATCTTTGTACACACACATATACAGAAGAAATCACTAAGGTGTACAGCTTGGTACACACACATATAAAAATGAAAACAAAAATGAAAACAAAAATGAAATCACTAAGGTGTACAGCTTGGTACACATATAAAAATGAAATTTTTGTTAGGTTCTACAAAAGTGTACATCTTTGTACACACACATATACAGAAGGATTCACAAAGGTGTACAGCTTGGTACACATATAAAAATGAAAATAACTGCGAGCCTAACAAAAAAATATTTCTTTATACCTCGGGTTAGCAGTTTCAGTCTCAACTCCTTTGCCATATTCACTTCCATCATCCATATCTTTTGCTTCATTTCCATTATTGGTCTTTGATGAAGGGGAGCTAAAAGATGCAAGTTTAGAGAAAAGGTATGAGTTATAACATACTGGTGTACAACTATCTACACACATAAAAACAAATGACTGCCACATTTAGTAAGAGTGATTTTATACCTTCGCTTTTCAGAATTGACACCCTCGTCATCACCACCCCGCATATCACCACCTTTGCCACCTTGGTCATCATGATCATGCATATCACCACCTTTGCCAAAGACCACCCTCGCATATCACCATCATTGTCATCGTCATCGTCATCACTATTATCACCTTTGCCACCATCATCGTCCTCCTTCTTCTCATTTTCATGTTTCTCCTCAACCTCTTCCTCCTCATCATCATCCTCTTCCTCAACCTCCAACTCCTCCTCCTCATCATCTTCTTCCTCACTTTGTAACTTTTTGTTCAATGAAATGATTTCTTGCAAGGTCTCAGCAATTAAATCAACAAAGATCCCGATCTTTTCCACAGTCTTGATTAGCCGAATAAAGTATCTTGGCTTTTTCTTCAATGAAGCTAACAAGCTTTTGATGTTTAAGCCGCAACTCGAAAAGCTCTTCCAATGCTTCATCTCTTTGTTTGTCTTGCTATGTACAGACTTTTCTTTCAAGACATCTCTGCTATTTTCTCCCCGCTCTTTCTGTACTCTTCCGAGAATGCTTGTTGTTCATCACTCCAAGCTTTTACCCATCCGGGTTGCATCTCGAAAACATGCCAAAGTGTCAATATGTATAACAGTGTACATCTTTTTACACATGTGTTACAGTGTATATTGTTGTGCACATGACAAAATTTTCTCACCATTTTCAAGGTGTATATTGTTGTACACATATAGGAAGAAATCACTATCATAAAGAAAGTTATGAAGTTACCTTTTTCATGGCTTCATTAATGTCTTTCTCTATTGTATTGCTTGATGTCACTTATTACCCACCTTAGAAATCTAGGGAAACCATGTTCATTGTTTGGCGTCATGTTTGTTGTTATGTTCAACAAACCAATACCGCATTGACAAAAAGTTAAAGAGTTAGAAATCTTAGGACCGAACAAATACAGTGAACAAAAGCATGTAAATTGGTACAACGTAATACTTGTGTAAAACAATGTACACATACTATACCGTAATGTGTACTCACCAACAATGTACACCGTACAACCATTAACTTTAAGTGGATCACCAACATTTTTCCTTATGCTATCCATTAAATATTTATGTATATGCACTTTGCCGTTGGTTTTCTTCATTCTTTCAAATGATTCAAAGTAGGGAGCAAATTTGCTCTTCGTAATCCCGCTTCCATTTGCCGTGGTAAAAAACAATGATGCACGGATACATCGCAAACAACACTACCAAGTCCTCAGCATTTCTCTCAATCTCCTTATCCAACTTTGATTTTAGCTTCATTATTCGCAAGATTTCACTCTCCACATCAAGTTTCCCCAACTTAGATTTCTGCTTCAGATTTATTCGGTTTATTAGTGGTCCGTATGTTTGCTCAGCTCTAGTTTTGGCACATTCTCCTTCATCAGGTTCTGATCCCACCATTTCTAATTCAAAAATGAAGAACAAATCTTCTGGCATGGTCTCTACTTCCACAAAGTTTTTCTCCTCGGCAGTATTGAACATAAAGACATTTCTTTCTGAATGATCATGGCGGAAATTTTGCACAATCTTCAAGATTGATTCTGGACTCTTGAACCAAACATCATCTCTCTTCTTCTCCTTTTTCTTTTCTGAGTTTTCCTCCTCCTCCTTTTCAGCTTTCTTGTTAATAAAGGCATCTACTACAGGCCAGAAAGGGCTCTCTTTTTGCTTCTCTAACCGAAATTCTCAGAACCAGACTTTGTCACGATTCTTTTTGCGTACTTCTCCATCCTTTTCAAAGTGCTTGTTCACAAACTCACTGATTGCATTAAAACCTGCTCTATATGGTTTGTTTGTATCTACGAAAATTGATGAATGAGAATAAGAAACGAGAAGCATAGCACATGATACTCATACAAAAATGCTGGTGTACAAACAAGTACACTGTTACAGATAGTGAGAAAAAAACAGACAGAGCATACGCAAAATGCTGGTGTACAAACCAGTACACTGGTACAGATATGAGCATACAACATGCTGGTGTACCTTTATTTACACACAGTTAAGAAATATCATAAAAATTGCTACAAAACAGGCAGGACTGGACACGAAGCACTGCAACAACATGCTGGTGTACCAGTATTTACACACAGACAACAATTCTCACAAAAATTGATACAAAACATACATACTTCCTGATACTCATACAAAAATTCTGGTGTACAAACCAGTACACTGGTACATAAATATAACAAGAGCAACAATAATTCCCATACAACAGGCCATATATCACTATAACACCATGATGGTGTAAAAACCTGTACACTCCTACAGAAAAATCTTTAAAACAATCACAACATGCCTTGAATCACTGCGATACAATGTTTGTAGCAGATTTGTACACACAACTGAAATAAACAACTCCATAACACATATAACATGCCATTAACCATAAAACCACTCACAAACTCACATAACATGACATGTTTGGTTTACAAATCTATACACACCAGCAACAAATAACACAAAAATTGCTCAAAAACAGACATTAATGGATTGTGAATCACTGCAACACCATGCTGGTGTACTAGTATGTACACACCAGCAACAAATAACACAAAAATTGCTCAAAAACTGACATTAATGGACTTGAATTGTTACCTCTTTTTCTTTGAACAGATGTTGAAGGCTTTGAAGACTTTGATTTGTTCTTAGCTGGTGATGTTTTTGAAGTTTCTGGTACTGAAATTGATGTTGAAGGCTTTGTAGTCTTTAATTTCTTCTTAACTGGTGATGTAGGCTTTGTAGTTTTTGAAGTTTCTGGTACTGAAATTGATGTTGAATCTCCTAATCCTCTCTTAGATCTAGTCTTTGGTCCTGTTGATTTTCGAATTTTTTCTGCTGCAACTGATGGAGTTGGGGATGAATCTTTTGAAGCTGACTTTGATCTCGTCGTTGGTGATGTTGATTTACGATTTTCTTCTACTGCAACTGATTGATTTTCTTCTTCGGATGATGTTCCATCCTCAACTGTTGGTGCATTCTTCTTTGAAACTACCTTATTTCCTTTCACCATGATTTTACTGATACTTCAAACATCTATGTGTTTTAGGGTTTTAGTCTGTAAATTTTCTAGGGTGTCTGCAAAAGTTTTTCTGAATTTTTTGTTTTGATTTTTTTCTTCTGAAGTTTCTGATAAAGCAAAATGGTGCAGTTAGTGAATTTGTCCGTTACGCCCCAGTTTTAATAAGTTTTTAATTTAAGGCTAACGTGTCGCAACCACGTTCATTGTGTCAGTTACAAAACTGATTCAATTCATTGCACGTGTGCTTTATTATAAGCGTGCGAAGGGTAGCAGCGTCTTTATACAATTTGTGGATTAAAGTGTACCTAGTCAACTAGGACTGGACTAAAGCGTATTATTATGTGCGGTTTTGGACTGAACCGTTTTTTCCCTTACAACTTTACATAGTGCGTGGGACGTTGAAGATTTTGATGGTGCAAGATATAACCATTTGTTGTAGGAACACTATTGGTGGTGTGGTTGACCACCCCCATGTGCCACTATGCATGGGCATCTTCCGTCCAAGCTAGACACATGTAGCATTTCCTCTAACTCAATTCACACATGTAACTCTTTCTCTTCTCCTTGCCAACAAGTGTGCTAACACAAGCTCTCCTTGTCTTGTATTTAAAGAGTAAATACTAATGAGAAAACATACTTGATTTCTCTTCCTCTCTTTCATGCTTTGTCTCCTTTATGTTTTGTCTCTTAGTTTGTCTACCACTCTAAACACGTTATCGATGCTTTGCCTAACCATTTGAGTTTCAAACCTTCAAACACAAAACAAAAAGAAAATTGTTGGCTTCATTCTCAAAATCAAGTAGTAGAATTTTTCCAAAAGAAGGTATAACTCAACCATTCTTTCCATTATCATGTACCTATTTACTCTTATTAAAAGTGATATATTTGTCTCATCTACCACATGACATGATAATATTAGCTTCTACTCTTTATTTTAGTTACACCAAAAGTTAAAAGAAATAATCCATTTGATTTTTACTAGTTGATTTTCAACTTGATAGTGATAGCTTATTTGTTTCTTTATGATCACATGCTTGTCTTCTAACATGAAAGTGACATTTTTATCTATAGTTAAATTAATTAAAATCATGTGATACACAAAAGTGTAGTTTGCTTTACTTTTCAAAAAAAAAAAAAAAAAAAAAAACCTCACTGATTTTGTTTCAAACTCCCCATGTGATGTTGTACTTCATCTTTCATTTTTTTCTAATAAAATAAATAAATAAATACATGAATGGATATTACCTTTGAAGAATATCATATCATTCTACTTGTTAGCAAATTTATTATACCCATGATGCATATGTATGTATGTTAATTTTTCTTTTATGCCATGAGTATCCTAGTATTTTATTTTTATCAAATACTCATCATATTGGTATACACCCATGATGTTATCCCCACCAAATGTTATAATTTACCATACATATTTTTTTAGTATGTTAAACTATTTTATTTAGACCTTCCTAAAAATAATTTAAATTTTTGACATATACTTTATGTTTAGTATTATATCTTAGTTTGATATTACTCATGCATGTCACAAATATTAACCAAAATTTATTTTATCCATGCAAACCGTTTGCTACTAAATAGGCAAACGAATTGCGACTTAAATTCCAAGAATTTTATATACGTATATAAATGATAAATGGGCCTGCGGTTTATTTTTTTAACGAGACCTATTTTCAGTTGACTATTTTGTCAACCTTATTACCAAATTGTTTGCAATTTTTAACCATAAAGAAATTTGGTTTGCAAACAAAGTTCCCATGTTAAAACCATAAAGAAAGTTGGTTAATTAATTTTGGATCAAGTTATGATCGAGATTGGACTATATGACATATCCGTATTACCCACAAAACCATAAAGAAATTTGGTTTTGGTATCCATCTTGGCCATAAAGAAACTTGGTCACAGGAAAATAATACCGGGATTTGTCATGGACTCGAGAAGGACTTGAGCACCATATTAATGTCCTTTATTTTGTCTATGTAGATGGATCCAATTCGACCCGAATTCGAACTTTTGGACTCAGCAGGACTTGAGTACCATCGTTGGGTATCTGATGTGGAAACCACCTTCGTGGCAAAGGACTACACTTCCACTATCAAACCATCTGCCGACGCTGCTCCGACAACTGAGAAAGACAAAGCTCATGCTCTTATGTTCCTTAAGAGGCATATCGATCCTAACCTACGTTGGGGTTATTGATGAGTGCCAAATAGTGCATATTTATACACCTTTTTATTGGCATTTTACTCATCTTTTGCGCTTAGAAATCAGATATTATCCCAGATTCTGTGTTTTCTTTGTTTTCAAGAATAAATATTTGTATTAATTAATTTTGTGTTTTTAGGTACTAAATAAAGTCCGGAGAAATTGAGGAGCCAAAGAGCGAAGAATTGAGTCAAACATCTATGGAGCAATTAGCCAAAGCCATCACACAGCAATGAGTTGCAACCCAACGAGTAGCAACTCATCTACAAGACATGGGCTCGAGCTATCCATCTCCGGCCCACGACTCGGATCCAAGCCCATCCAACCTGAGCCGTTGAGATCACACCTGGCTACATCCTACGGTCGCTGCCTCCACGCGCATCGGAGTTCGCTGCTCCCGTGCAATACCAGATCACTCCAAATCATGCTGAGCCGTTGAGATTTCTTCTCCTAGATCTGACGCTCGCTCCATCGCCTCATCAAAGCTTGCTATCCTCGCTCCACAACAAAACGCCCTAACCCTATACACCCCATCGACCTAATCCATTCCTTTCTCCTTCTTCTCTTTCTTCTCCTCTGCTCTTCTCCATCTCCTCTCCCCGACCAAGCTCTGAGCAGAGCCATGCCAGAGCCTCACCACCACCAACTCCTTTATCTCTTGTCGCCATCACCACCAACCGCACAACCACAAAGCCCCTAGTTCTAGTTGTCTCTCATGAGCCTCTCTCAACCCTAGAGGCTATGTGAGAGATAAATATAACTAGGGTTTCACCTAATCAAAGCAAAAGGAGTTGCAGAGCCGAATAGACAAGAGGGGAGTACGAATCAGAGAGCATGGGCGATTAGGTTTGCATTCAATTTCTGTTTTGAAATTAATTTAGGGTTTGGGAGTTTTCTCTTGCATGTATAAATAGAATTCAGTTGTGGGTGTTTGAGGTCATGCCTGGGCTAGCCAGTGCGTCAATTAGGATTCAATTAGGTTAATTTGTAGTTTGTTTATTTTTCTTGATGCTTTAATTTAAATTACTAGGGTTTGAGATGAAACCCTAGCTTTACTATATGTGATTCATGTTACTTATAGTTCTCTTGAATGCTTGAATATTTTCTAGGATAGAATTAATCTTAGTGCTCAATACTTTGCCCTCACGAAGCATGCCAATGCCATGGATGCACTTGTAGTTAGAATATCCCCGTATTGATAGTGCTACAACTCATGCTTTAGAGATTTTTGTTAATTCCTTGACTAGTGTGCTTAATTAGACAGTTAGTGCTCCGGATTGATTCTTTAGTTGTGATTAAATCATCCATTGGTGAAACACCTTAGGTAAATGGTAGACTTGACACTTCTCCATTACTGTTATAAGGGCAAGAGTAAGATAAGTAGTCAATTTACAAGTGTAGGTTAGTGGTGGATTCAAAGACCCTAGGGCTCTTTAATTTGTATCTTTTACCTTAGTTTAGCGTCACTTCAGTTCAAACTCAGCCGTTTCGGCACAAAACCCCTGTTGTCACTATGTTACTCATTTAGAATTCAGTTGAAGAAGCCTTAGATCATACAAGAAGCACCCCTCGTCTCTGTGGATCGACCCGTACTTGCCACGTCTCCGATAGACGCCGTGCACTTGCGGTATAACATGTAGGTCATAAATATATACACCTTTAGAGGC
>JAJJWW010013835.1:0-11512 GCA_023531295.1 Papaver armeniacum | reverse complement strand
ATTTTACGATCTTTGTTGTTGGGTCTGAGGAATCGGTGAGTAATTTCTGATGTTGTTGTTGATCTTTGATGTTGGAGAAGAAAGTATGCTGGTATAGAACCGAGAGAAGCAGATCGAAATCCAAAGAAGAAATCAAGATTAATGGGTTGCTGAAGAAACTGGTGGTGCTGCTGTGTCGAGATAATGGGTTCTGCTAGGCGATTTGAAGACACGGAGAAGACCCATTCGAGCTGCGAGGCGTTCTCACCACAAGAGGAGATGGTGATGGTCTCTGATGCTCAGGGAGATAAGGATTTCAGATCGAGATGTTGCTATTTTGGGTCTGTGTATGAAAAAAATATGGTGGTGGATTGATAGAAAAGGTGGAGATTGAGTTCCAGCTGAAGAAGAAAGACTGTTTCTGCTGTCGATTGGGAGAAGAGATTGATGGGGTTTGAGTTGAAATTAGAGATGAAATTGAAGATGGGTATGTGGCTGTGTGATTGGGTTGTACTGATACAGAAAGGATGCTAGTGCTGCTGTTTGAATTGAATGAGGATATGAGGTTGAGAAGGAATTGATAGAGATTGACAGGTCTTGTGGTTTGCCAAGACATGGCAATAGACCTGGAGGTATGCTACTTGGTGGATTCTGCAATGGATGAGACAATGAGACATGAGGCAAGGATGTAATTGAAATTGCAGGTAAAATGGCCTGAGCTGAATACAGGGGTGCTGCTCTGGTGGGGCAATGGCTAGGTTAGAATGGAGGTTAGGCTCTGTGTAGTAGCAGCTCAAGTAGATGGATGTTAAAGGTGACAGGGAGATGTTGGTTTGTGGTGATTGAGGTGTGCAGAATGGTGTGATATGTTGGCTGGGATTTGAGATATTGCAGTGAGATGAACTGTGCATGCTGTTGTTGTGCTTCTCAGTGATTGCTGGAGCTGTGAACTGAGCTATGGAGCTGAGACAGAGTTGTAGTGGTGGCAATGGTTGCCTGGTGTTGATTGAGTGAATGGAGACATTGCAGGGAATGAGTCAAATGTGCGGCCAGGTGATGAAAGCTTTCAGGTTGTGAAGTGCAGGATTGAAGGCTGTGAAAGTATGAGTGATTTAAGTGAAGCTGTTGTTGCAACTGAGCTGGCATGACAGGGCATGAACTGAAATTGGTGGTATGACTCAGACTGAGATGGATTTGATATTGGTGTAATTGGAACTGAACTGGAAGTAGTACTGCCATGGCCTGGAGGTGTGATTGAAGGATGGAATGCATTACGAAGTGGTTTGAAGTCATGATAGGCCCAGGGTGCTAGTGCGGGACAGGCCGAGGAAAGTGGTCTGTGTGAATTAATTGCAGCCTCGATGGTGGTGCGGAGATTGGAACTAAAAATAATGAGTTCCAGCAATTGAGCTGAACTGTGGTTTTAAGCGGTGTTTAAGAGTAAAGGGCCATCTTGGCTGGGAAGTAATGTTACAGCACAATGATTGTGCTGCAAGAGAGCTTGGGCATGTGCAACAGTGGTTAGCCTGGCAAGATGGCTTTGGCTTTGACCCGACTCTCCCAGGACTCGGTGAATTGACTCAGAATTGGATTTTGACCGAGTTAACCCGATTTGACTGCAGGTCCGACCCTGACCGATTTGACCCGGTTGACCTAGGTGGTCAGAGCGGACTTCTGCTTGGTCACCTGAAGTAGTTTTCCTATGACTATTCCCAGTGGGATTCGCCACAATCCAGTTTTCCAGCGAGCAAAAATTCAGAAATTTTCTATGGACTTCTCTCATGGGTGTGAAGACTTGGACTAGGAATTGGATGGAGAATTGGGCTCAAACTTGGAAAGAAGATGGAAGTTGAGAAAGCTTGGATTTGGAAGTTGAATTGCTAAAGGAAAAGGATTCTAATACTTGGAAGAGTTGGAGAATATTGAAGCCTATAAATAGAGAAGTTTTCTACATCTTTTTACACATCTCTACACACACAACACTTTTCTTTTCTTATTCTTTGTGTGAACTCTTTAACATGAGTAGCTAATTTTATTGATTGAGGATGAATTCCTAGTTCTTAATTTATGTTTTGAGTTTTGTTTTCAATTCTATCTTGAAGTTTTTCACATGATTATCGTTTGTTTTTACTAATAGGAATGATCTTAAAGACATTCATGATTGATTGATAGATTGTTTAGGTGGCCAACTAAATTGATTTGTTGATTTAATCTAATGCTAGTGAAAGTTAGGGGATAAGTAATCGTTTCTTGACTCTTTACATAAGTAGCAAACACGAGACCTTGCGGAGGGATTCCGTGGAGCGATTGTGTGTAAAAACAACGCTAGAAAGTGAACCAAGCGAACCGAGTTTAACTACTATTACTAAACCTAAATTCATAAATCTTAATGCATTCAGGGAATTACATCTTGTAAAAGAACCTCAGGGTGGTTCTTTTGAATAGAATACGATAACTAAGCGGACTGTTACTCGGTGAAATTAGGGATTTTGGGGCTAGCTAAGCGGACCTGCTATCCTACGGTTGGTGATAATCTGTGACTTATAACAAGTAGAAAAGAACATAACTTTAATCATTGTTTTGCAACGAAGAAGGATTCCTTGGTCTTGTCTCTCTTATTGCTTTCAACTTTATCTTTTAATTGCTCTGTTTATTTTCTTTTGCTTTTTACACCCCCCTTTTTGTGACAATTTTTACAACTATAATCTCTTGCTCCTCGTGGGAACGAACTTGACTTCCATTATATTATTTTTAATTGAGTGGAAATATTGATTAATTTGATTGCACCTACGACACGCATCAATATTTCACTGGATTGCGACAATCTTCGCAAGAAGAATAAAGATTTAAAAGGTACATTTTGCCTCTACCCCCTTTTTTTTTTTTTTTTTTTTTTTTTTTTTGAAAGACTCAAGTCCTTGTTCACCCTTCAAGCTTTAAACCAGAAACGAAAAATGGAGATATATCAGTTGGAATCTACTGTTGATGAAGTTCGAGCTGATAAAGATTCTTGGGTGGAGCAATATAACCAATTAGATAATCTCCACACATATGCTGTTGACCAAATAGATAATTGATGCGTGTCGTACCACAACAAATTAATTAATACTTTACTACCTAATTAACAAGTAATATAGGGTAGTCAAGGTCGATCCCACGAGGAGCACGAGATTCTAGTTGTAAAAATTGTCACGAAAGGGGGGTGTAAAAAGCAAAAGAAAATAAACAAAACAATTAAAAGATAAAGTTGAAAGCAATAAGAGAGACAAGATCAAGGAATCCTTCTTCGTTGCAAAACAATGATTAAAGTTATGTTCTTTTCTACTTGTTATTAGTCACAGATTATCACCAACCGTGAGATAGCAAAATGCTTAGCTAGCCCCAAAATCCCTAATTTCACCGAGAATGTGTCCGCTTTAGTTATCGATTCTATTCAAAAGAACCACCTTGAGGTCCGCTACAAGATGTAATTTGAGTCTGCATTAAGATTTTATGAATTTAGGTTTAGTACTAGTAGTTAAACTCGGTTCGCTTGGTTCACTTTCTAGCGTTGTTTCTACACACAATTGCTCCACGGAATCCTCCGCAAGGTCTTGTGTTTTCTACTTGTGTAAAGTGTCGAAACGATTACGTATTCCCTAACTTATACTAGATATAGATCAATTAACAAATCAATTTAGCGTGCACTCAAACAATCTATCAATCAATCATGAATGTCTTTAAGATCACTCCTATTAGTAAAAACAATCGATAATCATGTGAAAAACTTCAAGATAGAATTTGAAAACAAAACTCAAATCATGTTAAGAACTAGGAATTCATCCTCAATCAATAAGAAATTTAGCTACTCATGTTTTTTGAAATTCACACAAATAATAATAATTAAAAGAAGAATTTTCAAATTCACACAAGTAATTAAAAAGAAAAATCTTAGAAAAACAAGCAAAAACACAAGTGATGTGTGTGTAGAGAGGTGTGTAGAAGTTGTAGAAAACTTCTCTATTTATAGGCTTCAATATTCTCCAAATCTTCTAAGGAGTAGAATCCTTTTCCTTTTGCAATTCAATTTCCAATTCCAAGCTTTTCTCAACTCTTCCACCTTCTCTTTCCAAATTTGAGTCCAATTCTCCATCCAATTCCAAGCCCAAGTCTTCACACCCATGAGAGAAGTCCATAGAAAATTCTGGAATTTTTGGCTCGCCGGAAAACTGGGATTGTGGCCGGAATCCGGCCGGAAAACATCGCCGCCGGCCACCTGAAAATTTCTCCGCCAAGAGAATATTCGACGGAATATTCCGTCAGTCCACCGTTAGGACTAACGGTCAAACTAGTCAACTGTTAGTCAACCGTCACCAACCGGGTCAAGGGAATAAGGAGTCGGACATCGAAGTCAAGAAGGCGAAGTCACCGATTAGGTGGTGACTCGTCTTACTGGTTGCTTTGGATCGGCTGGATCGGCTGGATCGGTCATCTTGCTCGTGCCATTGCACGACCTGATCTGTCGCTGCACTGTGGATGGTGCATCACCACTTCAATTCTAGCCATTAAGGCTAATTCTTGCACCAACAACTCCATACATAACATTCTTTCCTTGTTCCAATTGTAGAACCTCTCTGCGCTATCTAGTTTCCAAAGACAAAGACCATCAATAGCATCAACACCTTAAACCGGGTAATTTAAAGATTGGGGCTAACAGCAACACCTCAGGACTAAGACTCCAGCTCAGTTTGAGTTCTACATCTGAGTCTTCCATCACCAGCTCCACAACTGGTTCTTTTCATCTTCTCAGACTGCTTAAGCCATTTCAATGGCTGCACTACAGCCTCATTCATTTCCATTTCCATCCACAAACCCCATCTCCCAATTTCACTGCCAGTCTCAGGGATATAGCAGCATTCCAGCATCAGCAGCACATATCTCTAGGTCATTGCTTTGCCTGCTCCCAGCATCTGAAACTCCTTCTTCAACAGCAGCTGCTCACATATCAACTCAGGAGGCCTGTATCACTGTAAACCTAGACATACATCTAATTTAGCACAACCACCATGCCCTGTACAGCACCAACTCTCAGTCACAGCTGCACTACGACTGCGAACTCCACTTGCATATAAGCTGCATCCTGCAAAAACCATTCAATCCATTGCAGCACCAGAACTAGTAACAGCACCTGCAACAGCTGCCATTTCCAGTGCCAATACTCTCTAGCATCAACAGTGTTTTGTCAAAGCAGCAACACTTCTTGGCTGTATAAATAACCCAACTCCCATTCCATCTTGAGCTCCTGATTCTTCAAATTCAATCAGCAACAACCAACTCGAGCATCGCCACAAACCCATCTTGAATAAACCTTGATGTTCATAACCCATTTCATCTTCACTGCATCACTAATTCCTCCAATTCAACTTCAGCTTAGTTCATACAGCAACATGAGTCTTATCTCGACTCTTGTTGAACTCCACATCTGCATCGAACCCATCTGCTCTTTTCATCAATCGAACCCTTTTCAGTTCTCAGCTCACAGACCAAATCCTCTTCCATTCCGATCTTCACAACAGCTGATTAAACATATCAGCTCTCGGACCAACAGCAGCGTCTTCAAATCAAAACCCATTATCCCCGAGTTTTCTATCTTGTTGAGCTTCTGAGCTTCACACAGCGGCCACCATTATCGATTCTCGATCCCAGTCGATTCCAAAATAACTATTCAATCACCTCGAGATCCATTATCCACAAATCGAACCCTAATTCTAGCGACACCCATTTCCATCTCTCGATCTACTCTCTCCGAGCTCCTCTCCATCTGTATTCTCTGTGTTCCTCGATTTCTCAATTTCTTGAACAAATTAATCAGCAGCCATGGCTGCTTCTCTGCTCGACTTCAGATGTGAAATGATTGAATGAGAGATGGTTTTCTCAATTTCAAGTTTGAGTTTTAATTACACGGATCCGGGTCGGGTTTGGATCCGGGTACAGGTGTGGAGTAGGGTTTAAGATGTGGGTTAAATGGGTTTGGGTTTCAACATCCATGGATATAACCCAACCCTTTTACCATTGATAACAGACTATGTTTCGGATAAGGGCTACCAGGTTTAGCGTACCCCTTAACTTGAACTGTCCTGTCTGTAGTGATCCTCCCAAAAGAGTTGCCCCTTAACCTTGACTGGGCTCCATATATCAATCGCCTGTAAAATGACCTTTTTGCCCTTTTGGCTCAAATTGGGTGATTTCTTCTTCTTTTCCTTCGTGCGACTCCAAAGTAGCTATAAAACTCAAAACAAGCGTAAAATACATAATTTACAAGAAAAATAGCAAAGAAAGCATAAACTACTAGATAGTAAATTAGGTGTATTCTACACCTATCAAATTCCCCCACACTTAGACTTTGCTAGTCCTCGAGCAAATCAAACTAAAAACTCACAACTTCAAAGCGTTCAAGCGTCCCAAGCATCCAAAGAGTTATGAAGACATAGAATTTCTGCATGCTAGTAATAAGAAGTTAGAAATACCAAAGAACATATTCTCATTCTTAAATGTTGAGTGAGAAATAACCACACCATAATGAGAGAACGCGTGTTTGAGAACGATCAATAAGCATTTCGCCTCGACTTCTGCCTCACCAAATAAGATTTTATGATAATTGCACTCAAAAAGACGGCTTTTTTATGGTTCTCACATGTGTGCAGGTAGGAATGAAGAGAGAAATCCTGCATCACGTTGAATGGTGGGAAGGACAACTTCCGAAATATTTTTAAAAACCCACATCTTTTAATATTTTGAAAACCATTTTTTTCTGACGATCTCTAAGAAAGGAAATCAACCATATTATCGAGGATGAGATTACTTACTTACCTTCACATCCGATCGCCAATTATGATAACACCACTCTCACGGCATCCAATAGAAACGTCTTCCGCTCCTCGTCTTCGGTTTCAACTATTGATGATAAACCCTTGAATTTCATAAATCCTTAACAATTTGTAACTCTTTTTACCTTAGAAATCCTTGTCGCTTGAAACTTCCTTATAAATTTTCCTTCCCCACGGCTCATTAAATAAAACAAATATTTCTCTTGTTTTTTCTTTTTTTTTTTTTTTTTTTTTTTTTTTGAAATTAGAGAAATTAAATACAAAAATAAACCATGGCAAATGGGAGAAGTATTTTACCGCTTGATTCTTCACAACTTGTATCGTCTTGAAATCATAAACTTCAAAAATTCTCACCTTTTAATTTTCTTCGCTTTCATGAATAAGTCTTCATATTTGAATATAAAATTACCTTATTGTATTGTAAGTCCTCAATATATATGTGAATTCCGCTCATTTGTATGTTGCTTTACTTGAATTTGAAATTTGCTCTTTTTCTCGTTCCGTTGCTTGTAAACCTTAAACTTTTCCAACTTTCCTTGTAGATTTTGATGTCGCTCCTTGTTGATGATGAGAGTGTTTCTATGGATCCGTTGTTGTCGAGAGAGAGAATGGTGCTAACTGCAAATCGAACTACAAGAAGGAAGCTTTCATCCATGGACGTCACCCTCATGATTGACAAAATTAGCACTCAAGAGATCAAAGAGTAGTGCTTCATTGGTGGGAGGTTGGGTAGCTCACCATTCTACCCGGAATTAACGTGTGGTGACACACACTCAAAAGAAAGCTCTTTAGTAGATGGAAAATTTCTGGTCGGTGCCTCTCATGATATGAATACGGGTAGTCTCCACTAATGATTGATCAGCAACTCTAATAACGCACTTCTCCCTGCACCAAATTCGCATCACCGGCATGATTAAATCCATTATTTAACACTCTAACAAACAAGAAATCCGAATGTAGTTCTCTAACATTTCCAAGTTCAATTATGTTGGTCAAAATCTCTATGTAAACATACCTAGAAGTATGCTAGTGACTCTTAAATCTTTTAAAAGTTGGAAATTATAAGTAAAACTTTTTTTTTTTTTTTTTTTAAAAATTTTTTTAATTTTTTTGTAATTTTTGTTTTAAAAACATGCTTAACCACTCCCCCACACTTAAACCTTACATTGTCCTCAATGTAATTGAATCCTCCTAGTAAAGTCAAGGTGGGAAATTTTAACATGATAAGAAACAAGAAAAAGAAATAACAAAAAGCAAAAGGATAAGAAATACAAAACCGATGGGTTGCCTCCCATTAAGCGCTTGTTTTAAAGTCGACGGCCTGACTTAGCTCTTGCAAGATTCATTAGCCCGGATCAATCTCTTTCACAGGAAAACATGATTTCACATCACTAGGGTATCGCGTTGTCTCAAAGATATTGAAGTGGATAAGTGTACCATCAAACTCCATAGTCAAGGTGCCATTTTGGA
Source organism: Papaver armeniacum (assembly GCA_023531295.1). Taxonomy (NCBI): domain Eukaryota; kingdom Viridiplantae; phylum Streptophyta; class Magnoliopsida; order Ranunculales; family Papaveraceae; genus Papaver; species Papaver armeniacum. The sequence continues at coordinate 3,197 of JAJJWW010013835.1, read as the reverse complement.
CATCAATCTTTGTTCCTCTGGGCGGTGCAAGAATGGTCTACCCAAAAGCAAAGGTGTAGACTTGGAAGAATTCTCATCATTCATGTCTAAGACATAGAAGTCGGCCGAAATACAAGCTTATTAACCTGCACCAAAACATTCTCAACAATCCCTTTCGGGTAAATATTAGATCGGTTAGCAAGTTCAAGAACTACCCTGGTCTCTTTAAGAGGGACCGAGATTCAAAGAATCATAAATCGAGGAAGGCATAACATTAACCGATGCTCCCAAATCTAGCAAAGCTCGAGTAAACCTTGTTTTACCAATTGTGCAAGGTATATTGAAACTACCGGGGTCCTTTAATTTTGGTGGGAGTTTCTTGAGAATAAACGCATGAAGCATTTTCCCCCACACTCATGACTTCATTCCCTTTCAACCTTTTCTTCTTCATGCACATCTCCTTTAAGAACTTTGCACAGAGGAATTTGACGAAGAGCTTCTATGAGTGGAATATTGACTTGTACTTTCTTAAAGATCTCCCAAATATCCATGTATTCCAAGTCTCTCTTTGATTTAGCAAATCGGCTAGGGAACGGGGGTGGAGTTGTGAAAGTAGGAACCGTCTCCTCGGGTTGATCGGTTGATGTTGACTTCTCCTTTGGTGCGGTTTCAATTTCCTCTTTCTCATTATACACCTTATCTTGTTGATTTGGTTGCTCCACATGTGTCCCACTCCTCAAAGTAATCGCATTAACGCTCTCTTTTGGATTAACAAACGGTTGCGAAGGAAGTTTTGTGGATGCTTGCGCTTTCAATAAGTTCACATCGGTCGCTAATTGCCCCACTTGAATTTGTAAATCCTTGATTGCCGAATCGGTCTTTTGTTGGTGTTGTTGGCTTTGTTGGAACATAGAAGTAAGACCTTGCATACCTTGCATTAACGCATTGAGCTTGTCATCATTCAAAGAATCACGCTCCTTGACTTGTTGTGGTTGGAATTGTTGATAACCACCTTGTTGTTGAGGTTGAAAGCGTGATTGTTGAAAACCACCTTGTTGCTCATACGGATTGGAAACCGCCGCTTGCTTGTTTGCATAACTAAAGTTGGGATGATCCTTCCACCCGGGATTGTAAGTATTCGAGTATGGATCGTACCTTGGCCTTTGATTTGGATATAAAGCATTCACTTGTTCGGTCTCACCATCCGGAATAATTACCGCGGCCATCCTTTGCATCATAATATCCATGTTACTTATCCTTTGATCAAGGTGTGATGATGAATCACTAACTTCATGCACTCGCCTAACCGTTGGTTCATCCCTTGTGTAGAATTGTTGCGAGTTTGCCGCCATACTTTCAATCAACTCGGTAGCTTGGGCCACCGTCTTGTTCATTAATGCACCACCACCCGCCAAGCGTCAAGAAGAGACCTATCACTTGGGTGGAGAGCTTCATAGAAGTATTGGAGTATCATAGCATCACTAAATTGATGGTGTGGACAGCTTGCCACCAACCTCTTGTATCGCTCCCAACATTCATACAATGATTCTCCCACTTGTTGTTTCAATCCACAAATCTCATGCTGAATTTGAGTAGCTTTGGATGCGGAAAATATCTCTCGAGGAAAAGTTTCTTCATCCCATTCCATGTTGTGATACTTCCGGAAGGCAAATAATATAACCATTCCTTAGCATTACCCGCCAAAGAAAACGGAAAGCTTTCAACATTGCTCTATCCGCATTAGTCTCCGGGAAGCATAGCCATAACTATGGTATAGAAGTCCATAAGATGTTTGTTTGGGTCCTCATTCACCATGCCATGGAACTTTGGTAACTCTCTAATCAACCCCGCTTGATCTCGAAGGTTGAATTAGTTTGGATACACCATTGTTGTGTGTCAAGCTTGTGAGAAGCTAGGTCCTTGAGTGTACGATCAGCCATTGTTTCTTCCTCTTTGTCCGAATCACTTGATGAAGAAGGAGAAAGTGGAGTGTTAATCGCTCGAATGAAATCCTTTAATTGAGTGCCGGATCGAAGACGTATTGGACTCGGTCTACCCCCTTTAAGCATTCACCAAAGGAATAACACCTGAAACAAGATTCTCACAAACTAAGTTAGATACGGTAAAGAATCTAACAAAGCAAAAATAAAAAATAAAAAACAACTAAAAAATCGCCCGTTGCTCCCCGGCAGCGGCGCCAAAATTTGATGCGTGTCGTACCACAACAAATTAATTAATACTTTACTACCTAATTAACAAGTAATATAGGGTAGTCAAGGTCGATCCCACGAGGAGCACGAGATTCTAGTTGTAAAAACTGTCACGAAAGGGGGTGTAAAAAGCAAAAGAAAATAAACAAAACAATTAAAAGATAAAGTTGAAAGCAATAAGAGAGACAAGATCAAAGGAATCCTTTTCGTTGCAAAACAATGATTAAAGTTATGTTCTTTTCTACTTGTTATTAGTCACAGATTATCACCAACCGTAGGATAGCAGGTACGCTTAGCTAGCCCCAAAATCCCTAATTTCACTGAGTAACAAGTCCGCTTAGTTATCAGATTCTATTCAAAAGAACCACCTTGAGGTCCGCTTACAAGATGTAATTCCCTAATGCATTAAGATTTATGAATTTAGGTTTAGTACTAGTAGTTAAACTCGGTTCGCTTGGTTCACTTTCTAGCGTTGTTTCTACACACAATTGCTCCACGGAATCCCTCCGCAAGGTCTTGTGTTTTCTACTTGTGTAAAGTGTCGAGAAACGATTACGTATTCCCTAACTTATACTAGATATAGATCAATTAACAAATCAATTTAGCGTGCACTCCAAACAATCTATCAATCAATCATGAATGTCTTTAAGATCACTCCTATTAGTAAAAACAATCGATAATCATGTGAAAAACTTCAAGATAGAATTTGAAAACAAAAACTCAAATCATGTTAAGAACTAGGAATTCATCCTCAATCAATAAGAAATTTAGCTACTCATGTTTTTGAAATTCACACAAATAATAATAATTAAAAGAAGAATTTTCAAATTCACACAAGTAATTAAAAAGAAAAATCTTAGAAAAACAAGCAAAAACACAAGTGATGTGTGTGTAGAGAGGTGTGTAGAAGTTGTAGAAAACTTCTCTATTTATAGGCTTCAATATTGTAGTAGCAGGATTTCCCACACTACACCCCTTACTCGATTTTGCTTAATTAGTCCATTGAAA
>JAJJWW010013834.1:0-39623 GCA_023531295.1 Papaver armeniacum | reverse complement strand
ATGTTTTTATCTAATGAAAGAGTGAAAACACAGACTAAGGGGGAGTAACATGTCATATGATTGGTATAACAAAGATGTGCGGATTGAATATCTACCTATCTTCCTTAGGGGGAGTAATAGCTTTGTTATTATAATGTCAACAACGACATTTTCAAGGATTGAATGTTAGCAGTTTTACTGAAAATATATGGAGTAAACAGGTGATGATTGGCATCGCTAGGGAAGAGAACATTGGTACTTGAATGTTTTTATCTAACGAAAGAGTGAAAGCACAGACTAAGGGGGAGAAACATGTCATATGATTGGTATAACAAAGATGTGAAGATTGAATATCTACCTATCTTCCTTAGGGGGAGTAATAGCTTTGTTATTATAATGTCAACATCGACATTTTCAAGGATTGAATGTAAGCAGTTTCACTCTGCTGTTGAATCGGGAATCAAGCGGATTGTAATGAATTATTGTAATTTGTTTATCCATATGATGTAAGAGTTATGTCACTAAAATTGACAAAGGAGGAGATTGTTAGAGCATGGCTCGGTTGAACCCACCAAGCGTTGGTATGTCAAGTTTGGTTGTCATATTTTAGTGAATCAAAACTCATGTTAAGAGTCGCTTGATTGTGTACTAGAGTTAAACTTCGTATAGGTTAGCTTGAAAGTATTAGGATATGAAACATTACAAGTATTGTGAAGACTTGAAGATGTGAAGAAGCAAGGAGCTACAACGACAACAATCATCCTTCCACTTGAGGTTAGTGATATTTGACTTGAACTGTTTCATTCCCTAACGTATCTTTCAAGTCGTGCATATTGAAAACATAACTGCTAAGCATATTTTAACTCTAGATAGACATAGTATTAAGGAATACAATACGAGGTTTATTGCTTAACCATTAAACTTTGTAGATAAGACATCGCCATAATCATTTGAATGCTATTGTGATTATGTATGGGTATGAGGTGAGGATTTCATCCTAGGGAACAATGTTTACATGTGTTCTAAGGAAGTAAGTTCATAAACTTGTTTGTGAACCGAAAAGGAAATTTCCAGGTGTTATTGGTTTTGTTATTCATTGCATATCTTATGAACAACCAATATGTGTGATAGAGTATAACCGCTCACAACTAGTTGTGTTCTTGGTAGAACTGTTCACAAATGCCTGACTTATGTATTGGTATAACTTTTATTAGTAGAACCGATCTTAAGTAATCACCTGTGGTATGATCGGATTTTGTATGTCTGACCTTATAAGGGAAAAGGAACCGATCCTTGTAAGGGAAAGGGAACCGATCCTAGTAAGGGGTGCAGTACATCAAAGGGAATCGATCCTTGTATGGGGTGCAACAAGGTTTATAGCAGAAAGGGAAACCGATCCTATGGACATGTGCAACACATATAATTTAGATACCATACATATGTGGGGAACCGATCCTAGTACCTAGTCAACCTAACTTTTGGGAAGCTAGTGTGACTATGCACAATACTCACATGGAGGTAGAATCGAAACTTGTTTTGGTAGAACCGTAAACCCATGATTGTGATTGAATGTTGGTTTGATCAATCACATAGTTCTTGAAAGTCAGATGAACCAATTCTAAACTTGTTTGGAAGTGTGGCAAATCGGTTTCAAGGTTGTAAGTGTGAAAGAGAACTTACAAAGTTAAGATGTCGACAAACTTTGAACACGTGCTGTGAATGTTTATTTCTATAATTGTTCAAAGATATTCCTTAACGGCAAAGGGAAGAGAATCCCAGGATCGAAACATAAGTAAGTTAAGAATTTTTAATTAAGGTTATTAATTTCATTTTATAGGGAAATTACAGAATTAGTAATGTGCATTTACTAATTAGATTTTCTGAGAGATTTCGATCGTTATTTTTGGATAGAGCATTTCCATGAATTATGAAAACCGAATCTGTGCTTTTATGAATATCTTGAGAATATTTTCGGTTTTGGAAATTCCTTGGTGTCCAAACTTCCTTGTCTATAAATACACGAAGTTTGCCTTTCTAGCAAACTAATCCTTCGTAACAACAGATTTACTCTTTTGTTGTTGTTACTGGTATAGCCGCCTATTCGGAGAGGAGAGTAACCTAATTAGGCGAAATCTCTTACGGCCGCTCAATTTAAAGTCTTCTTTGGGATTGAGAAGCTCTAGCGCGACCCGTTGGTGGAAAACTAGATAATTGCGGTTTATCTTTGTTTTCGATTGATTTGATTGACTAACGGTGGTTGAAATATGATTGCACCTAGTTTGTTTATTCTTGAGAATCTTCTCTTCTGATATAAGATTCACTCAAACTAGTTCAGAGTTTCGACATGGATCTTTAGACTGTTGTTAGTTCTAAAGATAATCTTGTGATAATCCATTGTTAACAGACTCCGTTCTGTGCGTGATTGATCACAAGATATTCAAGTGATTGTGTGCAGGTTTTTATTGAAGATTTAAGAAGATTTGAAGACAAAGAAGATATTGAAGATCTGACTTGGGTTTTATAATCTTTGGTGTGCACAATACTTGTTTCGGTAAAAGAGGATCCAAATAATAATCGGTTTATCCTTGGGGTAGATTGGATTTATTAATTGAGTAGATCGGCATCAATATGTTTCCTTGTGATTAAAGGTATTGATTGGCTTAATCTTAAACGATTACCTTTGGGTGTTGAACATATGATAGATCTAAGGACCCGACGAAGGAGTTTATGTTAAGATAAACAGAAGAGCCTTTGTCCGACTCATATCACTTGGTTGAATAGAGTTGATACCAAACAAATTTGTTGTTCCTTTACTGTTTGGAATACAAACCAAAGGAATTGTTCCAAGTACGTGACTTATTCACAAGTCGGAGGCGTGGGAATATAGACGGAACTAAGTGAACTATAGGGTTAGTTACTTGGTCTCAACTATACGAAGTTAGGTGTAATTTTGTGTAGCGGCTTAATCCTGAGAGTATTCAATTCTGGACAAGGTCCCGGGGTTTTTATGCATTTGCGGTTTCCTCGTTAAAAAAATCTTGTTGTATCATTTACTTTTATTTTCCGCATTATAATTGTTTTATTATAATTAAAGTAAATCACACAAACGTTAATTCCTATTTACATGATAAGAAATCCTATTATGTTTGGTTAAGTCCGAACCTTTGTATCAATTAAACATACTTCGTTGTTGTATTGTCTCGATCTCGTATCCATAGACGATCACACGAAGTGTGAACCGATTAATTGTATTGTCTCGACTCAGTCCATAGACAATCACTTTCGGAGAAAGGATTTATAGGTAGGAATTTTTTTAGCTTGAGGTATATTTGGGTACCCTCGCCTTTTCACAAAAGGTTGCTATTGACGATACAATATTCAGGAGTACGTTTTCTTTGTGTTTTTTTTAAATGTTGACTGAATTTTGTTCATACATTTCTTTTATTGAACAACTTTCCTAATTACTCTAAATTGAGTAAGCTTTGCCTAATTACTGTCAATTTATTAATATAGTTTTTTTATATATTTTATTAGAAAGCGTTTACGAAACTTTTTGTTTATAGATCATGCCTATGATAGCCAATTGGCCATAAATCTTGAATGTTCACCTCATGATATTCCCATAAGGATGGTAGTTATAACGCAAAGTTCAGGACAATTGGTGTATTTTATTATTATAGGAATTTATAGAAATCCAAATTCCATTTGAAAGTCGAGTACCTACCATATTATGACTTTTTCTCTTCCAACTTAATATACATAAAGGAAAAGAAACACATATTTCACACATATTTGCTGTGAATATAAAAGGAAAAAATAAATAAAATCTGCAGATGTTTCTTTTTTTCCCACCTATCTAATGTATCGAGACGCGGTGCGCAGCACGGGCACTAATCTAGTTGACTATTAATCGAGGGATGCGATTAAAAACATTTTCCATTTCTCTTATTTTCCAAACGCATACTGATTTATATTTTTGCTAGTCTCGATCTTTTACACAGTGATGTTCTTTCAAATCTTTTTCTTCTTCTACTTCAATCGTTTTCTCCTCTTCATAACTGTTGAGATCAATAGTGTGAATCCTAAAATTAAACTTCTAATTATATACTCCAAAACCACCCTTTCTTAAGACTATAAATTGTATGTTCTTCTTGCATGATTTGATTCTTCACTTAAAATGGCATTATATTAAGAAACTGTAAATGATTCTAAATATTTTATGTTCTTTCCTGTTTAGAGTAGTAGTGATATTGAGCCTCCAAAATATATTTCAGATTAATCAAGATAAATTTATTTAAGAAAAATCACTGCCGAAAGTCACTATTGTTAAATAATGTAAATAAATATATCTAGGATTAGTTTTATTTAACCATTAATTTAGGAAAGTGCAGTTATATTTGTTATTAAGGCTCCATCCCATGTCATCAGGTTAATCTATAATACAAAACTGAAGGGGTTTTTGATGCTTGGACGATCAAATAACATTTTCAGAGCCAAACGTGTAATTCGACCGTCCCAATCTCATCCTAGCCAAAGAAATCTAGCGGTCGTGGTATTTGTAACCCGCTTACATTATGGAGATATTGATAACCTTCTTAATTAGGACCTCATTAATTGAAAAAATAAATGTGCCGGTAAAAAAATAAAGTGAATAATTAAATGTTACAACCATAAAAAAATAAAAAGAATTCTTTGAACCATATCTTCAAAAATCAAATTAGCCAGCCTTCCCCAATCTGCAAAACTTAAACAACATATTCTTTAAAAAAAAAAATCATTATGGAAAAGACGAAGAAAAAAAAAACAAATAATAATTTTTATTATACTCATTGTATAAATGAAACAGTCGAAAAAAAGAAAAAAAAAAGAATTTTCATTATACTCATCATTGTATAATGGAAATAATCAAAAACAAATACACATCCAAAAATTTTATTTTTCGTAAGCCTAATTTTATTTTTCGCAAGCCTAATTTTATTTTTCGCAATCGAATAAGCCAACCTTCATCAACCTGCAAAACTCAAATAAAATTAGAGTTATCAAGAGTATAAAGCACAGTTTGGCTAAGTTTGCCTATGTAAGTGGTGGTCTAGATTTGTCTAGAAAGAAGATAAATCTACGGTCATGGTTTGTTCAACTTAAATATTAGTATATAAGTGTTTGTCTCATTATTTTCTCATAATAAATGATTTATTAATTTTACATCATAAATGTCCCTTAATTAATATATATATAAATTATTTGAATAGATAGTAGTGGTGGGGTGGTAGTAGAATAAGTAGTAGGTGGTGGAAGCGGTAGCGGGTGTTAGTTAGTGGTGGAGGCGGTTACATTGGTTTTGGTGGAAGAAATAGTGGCGGTGGATGGTTTTAATGGTGACGGTACTGGTTTTTTCTTTTGGAATCAAAAATAATGAAAAAAGGTTTTTACATGACGGGTAACATTGTGAAAAATATAGTTGGTTGTTTTTGACATGGTTAATAAAGGCGGGTAACAAATATTTCGGGGATGATACCAAATCATATAAGACAAAATGATCATGATCATTGGATCAAATGGTACCACTGCTATCTTTGGTAACCGTTCGTACGCATGGTTTTCAATATTAACAAAAAACATATAGTTTAATAAATTAATTGACGAACTAAGTTTGCTCAACCTAAACTTTATACATGACGTATGGGATAAAAATTTAGAAGTGCGCCCGATATTCTACGAGGGATGGGAAGTGGCGGTGGTGGAGAAAGAAGTGATTTATGGTGCTGGCGGGTATTGGTGAGTAGTAATTACTATGTTAATTATGTGCCGCTACAAAAGGGTAACACTATAAAGTAGAAATGTGGTTGATCGTTAAATGGTGCTGGCGGGTATTGGGATGTCACGTTATATAATAAATACTAAAAATTACATATTTAGTATCAAGATCACTCCCTCCAATAGATAAATCTACGATTGTATTGAGATCCTGTAAGCAGAGCACAAGTTGTCTTTTGGATTTCTAAATGATAATGAAACGCTCCCTCTCGGTTTCTCCAATGAAAACTGAAACCTTTTAAAAAAGAAATCAATCGAACAACACTTAGATGGAGCACATCACCACCAGTGTAAACTTCTCTGAATTGCTACATATCCAGTGAAATTTTTACGGATTAATATGGTGATTTTGTCCTACCGTAATTTTTAATGAGACATGCAATTAAATCTCTAATAGTGATTTTTTTTAAAGGTATTTAATAATTATGAAATTCTCTTATAATTTTTATTCATGCAAGTATTGATTGAACTTGGGTTCTTTTATATTTTTGATACATATAGGGTATTCTCTTTGTAACACTGATGTTAGTCTCTCATTTTTCCCGTTAGCACTCTGTTTTGATCTCAGATTTATAGTTATTTGACTAATGTTAGGGTATTTGTTTAATCTCAAGGCCGATTAAACCCAATGTGTGTTCTACGAATTGAAGGCGCCAGAAGTTTTTTTCGGCTCTACTTTGAAACTAATAATTTTTCTTCAGAAGGTTATTTGAATTTATGTATATACAAATATCAATATGACTATGTTCTTTATTGTTCCAAATTACTTGAGTAACACTAGATGTGAGAACACCACTCATGCACTACTTAGCATAGTTGATGCAACATTTTTTTATCCACAAATTTCTTCAATTTTATGTTATAAATATGATTGAGCTCACACATGTACATCTCAGCCTTCTAATAGTCTTCATTTTTATAACTCTCACATTTGAAAAAATAAAATAAAATAGTTTTTATCTATAATAGGGAAAATATTATGGGATTTTGCTTCAGAGCCTTAGTTATTCATAAACGTCATGGAGTTGGATTAGCAGTTTAGGTATATGTACTGTTAGATGAACTATTCTTTTTGAAATTTAAAATTACGGTGGGATGGAATAGTAAATGGGGAAAATACCCATTGTTTGTTTTTAGATTTTCATGTTGGGACAACATTATTACTCCAGCCAGATAATAAATCGAAATAATATGCTTAATTAAAATAAAAATATCACGTAACCCATTATTTTTCTTGCCAATACCTATCTGAATATCAAAATAACTACCCACGATAAAGTGAAGCAAGACGAATGTGAACAATATCGTATTAGAGACAAAAATATCTCGTGCTGTTACGGCACGGGTTAAGCCCTAGTAATGTATAAAACCCAACGAAAAAAGAACTTTAGAATAATTATCTAGCATTCATAACAAATGTATTTTCGACTGAGACATTTAACCAATAAAAATTAAAATTATACTTGGAATTTGTAAACATAAATTTTCGTAGTTGTCACTTAAAAGAAGATTACAACTCAGAGGGATTATCATCCGGTAAGAAATTAGTTGGAAGCTAGCAACAAGCTGAGCTCCAACACCTTTTTGGATAGCTACACCTAACCTATGAAAAAGAAATTCTCCAACCCGAACATTAGCATCATGGCTAGCAATATAATTGCGCAAGCGCTTCAAAAAGTCTATAGTATCGTCCCCCAACTCCCCTAAGGTGGTAAAGGCAAGCGTCCCAAAACAATAACCTTGAGACGTACACTTCTCCGAGTATTTAGAATTCTTGCGAGTAACAACATTCTTAATGGCCATACCTGAAACAAATGACCGAACCCCACCACCAATTAAGGTGAAACACCTGTTACATCCAAGCATACATCACATCTATTGTCCCAATTATACACAAATATATCAGCTGGTCGAAGAGCTGTACCATTATTCGCAAGAAAACCCAAGTCAACCTCCTTCCTAGTTGGCACACCTGCTCGAAAACACATGTCCGCAATAGTGTCACGCACCAAATCATGTCTAAACTTATGCCCAACGTCATTCGCACAGTGCGGAACATGATCACCGACCATCCACCTCAAACAAGGGGATCCCTAATCTGTATCGGAGAACTGCATTGAATTGCCTAGCTCCAATAAGTTGATTGAGCCCCACAATTAGAATAGCCATTAAGAAATCCCAAGCATGTTTTTTGATGTACATTGCCAAAGCATAATTGGTGGGTAGGTTCTTCTTTACAACATCAAAGTAAACAAGAAGCAAGGAAACAAAAATGCTTAGTGTCCTGCATTGTATACACACCCAAACCTCCATGCTTAAAAGGCAAGGTAGACAATCTCTGTTGAAGAAGTACATAGACAGGACTATCACCAGTAATAATGTGCCTAAGGAATTGAAACAGGCGAGTATCAAATAAATCTTGAGCCTCGAGTATAAACTCAAGTTTAGTGGTTCTCAGTGCGAAGTAAAGCCCCGACACACTCGTACAATTCTTAAACAAGAGCAGTTCACATTGAAGGTCTTTTAGCTTCTATACGACATCAATAAGAGCCATATTCTTGCGCACTCTACCCATAACCAATTCTTTATTAAATTGAGCATCAAGACTGACCGGACCACCAAGTAATTTCACTCCCTTAGACGGCCTACTAATGTTAGAAGGAGAAACACCTGCAACCAAAGCTCTCGGATTCAGGGTGGGCTAGAACAACTCCGTTTTAACGATGTTCAAATGTAATCCTTGTTCAAGCCCATCATCTTGGATAATCTTCAAAGCCTTGGCAACCATTAGAGTATCACCTATCAAGGTACCATCATCCACGTACCAAGCTTGTAGTTCAAGCTCACGCTGCATAGCAATCTTTTTAACCAAGGGATGAAGAGTAAGAGCAAACATTAATAGTGGTCATAAGGGATCACCTTATTTCACTCCTTGTGAAGAGGAGAGTACATGATCCATATAGTATAAACGAGCAGGATAAGCGTAACAAAATTCAACCCAGCGAGAGATCGAAGGGAATAAATTACGTACTTCAGAGAGCATAGCCGAGCGATCAATGAGGTCAAATGCATTCGAGAAATCTACTAGTAACATGGAAATATTATCTGAGCCCCCTTTCACCTTTAGCAGACGATTAAAAGCATGTAGAATCGCTTCACCTCCACATTTAGCCCCAATCCCAAACTGGTAATCGCCTAAATAAGCATTTATTTCTTTGCCAACATGAGTTGCGACACATTTGGAAATGAGTCTTCTCCATATAGTGCCAACCGCAATGGGACGTAGACCGCCACCCGGTTTAATCAATGGAGTAAGAGGAGCACTTGCCAGAAATTCACCCAAGGCAGGAGGACACGAACTCGAAAGCCACATGTTAACCACGTCTATGATGGAAGCGTTAAGCTCCTCCGAAATAGTAGCAGTAGAATCACTAAGGGCATCTAAAAAATATTATTCCCTGAACCCATCTCTCTCTCAAGAAGTCCCCTTAGGGAAACTTCGAAGTGTACCCAAAACAAGATTCGGTGAAGCAACCATAGCTTCATGTGTAACGGGGGTAGATGAAATATGGGGTGGAGCCGCCCTTGGATGCTTAATTCGTAACTCAGCAAGGGTATATTCATTATCAGGTGCAACTCCACTAGATGTGAGAGTGCGAATTGCAGATGTGTACAGACCATTCCTCAACTTACTCCTACACAAACGTAAATTGGTTGTTTCTTGGCTCTCTGGTTGGGTTCTCTTCCTTTTTTTCAGCAGCTGTGGTTGCAATTTGTGCTCAACCATCACCTTCTCAATCAATCGCATAAACCCATTAGGTTCGTCCCATTGGTTCAAAGCCAAATTGATAGACTTAACTGCAGACCTTCTTCTACATTACGAGCTTTCTATTCTTGGCTGCTTTGTGGAGTATACATATGAAAAGAACCATGTTTTCACTCATAACAAATTTATCATTCTTGGGAAAAATCGAGCATTCTTGATCAATATGATGACTGTCTCTTCATCAGATTTTAATGCGATGAATAGTTTAATCAAAATCCGCGACACAAACAAAAGAAAGAGAAACTCAAACAAAAATATGAGCAAAAAACCTTGATCATTTTTTTTATAATTTTTTTCTTCTAATCGACAAGACAAACAAAAAGAAGAGAAACTCGGAAACGTGGGCTGGAGAAACCATTTTGCGGGCATACTGAGTCATGTATGTTTCAAGATAATTTGATTTTAATTTTTCATTAATACTTTGAAAAACATAATATATATATACACTAACCATTACCGTTTGATGTGTCTCAGCTAAGGAAATGCCAATGGATCACAGTGGTAGTTCAAAAACTCAGACAAACCAAGTGTCCAGGATGAGAAAAGGAAGTCAGAAAAAATCAAATGAGAAACCGCGTCGACAACACATATACGACCTTGAGTATGCAATGAACAATTAGGCATACAAACACTCGGAATACGTGAACCGGGATGAAATGAAACAGATGGTTCTCCTGCCAGAATTTAGAATGGGACACCTGTTGGGGTGGTCTAAATCTAAAACTGATTAAGGGGATGACGCAACTTATCGAGGCTCCTGAAGAATATCGTGAGGAATTGAGACGACGGTGTTGAAGAGAGAATATATCAATGTTCCTTTGAGGAGGAAGATGAAGGAAAAGCCATGCATCATTTATATGCAAAACTATTGATAATTTGGGAAGAGAATGAGAGAATGAATTTGAGGCTGCGCCAAAACCATGCAATGGAAAGGACTTGGGATTATACCGGAATGGAATCACCAGATCCTATAGATAACGAAGAAATGACGATAGTCCCAGCGCTTGAGGAAGAATTTCCGGGACGATGTAATTACATTTACTTCTCATCAGATGAAGATTCAACATAATAGTCTTAATACAACACAAATTAGTATCACAGACTACCAATCTATGAGAATCGGAAATAGTTCATTATTTAAGGGAAAAATAAAACGAAATTTTTATCAAAATTTACTATTTTAAGTCTAAAGAATATCGTGAGGAATTATTAAACTATTATTTAAGCGTAACTGAATTTATAATTATTTGGATTAAGATTTTCATGTCTACAAGTTCTCATGGGTCGAATTAAGTGTTAGAGCACTGCTCGGTCAAACTCGCAAGCGTTGCTATCTCAAGCTTGTTTGTCAAGTTTAGTTGTCAAAACTATAAGTCTTGATTTCTAGTCTACTTATAGCTATGTCTCAGACTAGGATATAATGTGTAGTTGAGCTTTAGACTTCATGACGTTCATCGATTGAAGACGAAGAACCACTAAGGGGAGCTTGTGGAACTTCATCAACAAAAGGTATGTGGAGACTTGAACTCATCTATCACACATAAGTCAATTTTTTTCTATCTCCTATTGAGACTATGTCATACAACTATATAGACTTTATATTATACACATTGGATGTTTCGAGTTGAGTTTAACTCGCTTACATATTTCTTGAAATATGTGTTAGGTGCAAAAATATTCACCCCAACACTCTTCGAGATGTGTATAGATTGATTAAATCTCCATCGTTGATTTGATTCCACCAAAGATGCTGATGAAATTGTGATTGATGTTGATTGATTGATCCCCAACTACTAATTCAGCTCCACAAGAAATTGTTGATGTGATTGATGTTGATTGGTGGGGGTACCTGCAAAGACACTCCGATGCTAAAGTCAGAGAGAGTTTCTCAGCAGGTGTTTTGTGTGAAAAAGAATTAGAAAATCTCTCCCTTTTGAGTTAGGATTTAGCCTCTATTTATAGGCAGAGAGTAGGTCTAGCTTTAGGGTTTTCATAGTTATCTTCAATAACTTCCCTTACCTGTACAAATCCAAGAAAACAACCATATTCATAATAAAGTTTGTTATTTATTATAATTCTGATTAATCTTAATTATTATCTTGAATAATAATTATCCTCTCTCTTAGGAACTATAATTATCTTAAATAATTATAATATCTAAATTAATTCCTTCCTCTTTCTGTTAGGGTTTTTGTATTTATCTTAATTATTATCTTAAATAATAATAAAAAGTAAAGATAATTATCCTCTTTCTGTTTAGGGTTTCTATAATTATCCTAGATATTAACTATAACTACCCAAGATAATTATCCCATGGTAACATTTATCCTCTTTTGTTAGGATTTAATATAACCATAATTATCTTAGATAATTCCAACGTCAATATTCAAAATATCTTAGTTCTCATGACCCTTAGAGCTTCTCCAACGGAATGTATGTGAGGGGAAAAGTCTTAATCCACGTAGGATGCACAACCATATTTATAAAAAATCATCTCCAACCCATTGATGTGGGGATGAGGTGGCAAAAAAAAAAGTTAGACATCCTCTAGGAGAACCTCTAGTTTTAGACATTCACTTAGAGGATGTCTTCCCATCCTAGTCACACTTTGACTAATAAAAATCAATGAGAACAGTAATGGAAATAATTTTAACCAATTATATGCTTACAAATAAGTAATAAAAGATGAAACAATCTAATGGGTTGTAGATAAAATTTATTTTTTCCTAATATTTAGGATTTTATACTTAGAGGATGTCTTAAAAGTGATGCCACATATGAAACATCCACATTCACCATTGGAGAAGCTCTTACCCAAATTTAAACCCCTTTCCTGGAGAGAGGATAATTTGGGTTGCTAGACCGATCCACGGGTTCTAAGAGCTAACCCATGGGTCCTTGGGCTTCCATAATAAGCAAAAATGGTTTCCATAATAAACAAAATGACCTTCCATAATAAGCTAATTGGGCCTCCAAAATAAGCAAGTCATGTTTCTATAATAAACAAAATGGGCTTCAATAATAAGCCAAATGGGCTTCCAAAATAAGCCAGTCATGTTTCCATAATAAAAAAATGGGCTTCAATAATAAGCCAACTGGACTTCCCAAATAAGCCAGTTGTGTTTCTATAATAAACGAAATGGGCTTCAATAATAAGCCAACTGGACTTCCTAAATAAGCCAGTTGTGTTTCTATAATAAACGAAATGGGCTTCATTAATTAGCCATCCATATACCGTTTTAGTATGGTACAAACATCGCCCCCTCTTAATTGTCAACTCGTTGTAGAATTAAGAAAATCAAAAAACGGACCATCCACCGTGGCTCGTCTATAATCGCCTTAAGCCATTTATCTGGCGCCCTTCGTGGCCTTGGCCAGCAGGTTGTTTGGAGTCGCTCCAAGCTGAGCTTAATAATAATGTAAAGCACCTAAAATGTACTTTACATTTTATATTCCAGTATTACTTGAACACCAAACATGCCGAGCTTTTTTTTGAAGGGAAAACATGCCAAACATGCCGAGCTTGGTATCTCGTGCTCTACATTTAGCCAAACCTCCATTGATAGGTTCTTTTAAATCCCTGTGATAGGCTCTTTTAAACTTCGTAATCTTTGCCTTGACCACTATACGTCAAAATGAGCCCATTAGTTTTTACCCTTTAACTAACACGTCAGAATTGCTTTGGAGTGGAAACGTAGCCGCCATAAACTCTTCTCTACGCAGAATAATCCATTCCCTTGTGATTCGCGCCAACTGTTGGTGTGTTGGCTTTCGTAACCGCCAAAAATCCAAATATAATATTTTCCTTATTTTTTAACTCCTAATTCCTCTTTGCAGTGTGTCTCATGAGGAAACGAACTTCCAGGATCAAGACTGATGGTTACGGTCCGGACGCCAGTTTGCTACGCGCGGCTTCTCACATTCCTTGTATGACAGTGTTTCTCCTACTCAAAGTAATCTCCAAGTTCAATACGCTTTAACTGTGCCGTCGTTGATTGACGATGATGAAATGATTTTCGAGTGTTGGATGGATTATGAATGATGGGTTTAATATGAATTGAACCTTGCGGGAATTGTTTTGGATAATTTGAAGCCATAAAAAATTAAGGTTATGGCAAAAAGAGTATGGCTCATGACCTGTTTGATAAAAAGTCTGAATGACCACTCTTGTTTCTTGCATCATCTTTCCAAATGTCTTCCTTCCTGACAGATGTCTCTAGCAATAACCTTCATCCCAAGATTACACGGAATTGCAGCAGCATCCTTAGTAGTTTGACGTTGTGAATCCTTGGAGTTTGCAGAGAGAACAACCCTCTTTATAGAAGAACAAAGGTAAGCTTTTATAATCTCACGTACCTTGGACGTTGTTTTTTCAGCTGATGTTCGTAATCTTCAATATGTTAATCAACCAATAATGGTAGTGCATCAAGAGTATATGACCTGTTCGTGTTGATGCCTGAGTTTCCTTTTCTACTTTGTCCACAACTAAGTGTTTAAGAATTTTGGTTTATCATTCTGAATTAGACTCCTCAGTCGATGCACCACAAGAATCGCGTAACGATGCTTGTTAGCATCCTCAATTATCAGTTACCTCTTAACTGATTAGCCTCTAGTATCTTTCAATGGTCTGTAGTCAGATCGAATACACCTTCCTTCAGTAATAAACATTCAAAGTTCTTGGTTTTCTCTTTAGTAGAAATGTTCCAAGCTCTTTATTTTTCTCTTTAATAGAAAATATTTTGACACATGCGCGCTTGAAATGTTTCATAACAGCGTTATCGGGGATTTTACTTTATTTTAATGCAGGTTGCTCCTGCATTTGACTAGGCACATTGTTTTCCATTGTCGGAAATGATCATCACTAGTACGTCGAATATGCAAATACTTGCAGATGTTTATCTCCCTTGTTCTTACCAAAGCTACTACTTCTACCCATTTAGTGAAGCAGTCAGTTGCAGCTAGCAAGTGGTACACGCCCCCAGGTGCAGTGTAGCCTTTAGTCTAGAGACTACTGCTTCATACTCCGGTTGATTGTTTGAAGCTGTGAATCTCAGTCAGATGGCTTTTTCGACTTGTATATCTCCTGGGAAACTAGTATACAACTGACGCCTGTACCATCGTGTCTGCTGATCCGTAAGTATAAATTTTCCATGTTCCAATATCTCTTCTAAGTATTTCTACTGAGTCTTTGATACTCTCCTACATATCACTTTTAATGCTTTTTTACTTGCTTTTTCATGTTCGCATATAAATGTCTCTGAGACTAAAAGTGAACTCATCATTATTTTCATTCAAAAGGGTAAACAAGCTTTCTTTCTCATCTACCGGAAATTCCACACCAATAAACATTGTATGCTATTTGTTGATCCCGAATTTTTACCTCTATCAACTCTTCAATAGTTGGAAGTCCTCCTTCCCTCTTCCTCAATAAGAGGTTGGGTTACTCGATTAGAGGTAGGGCAGCACTGCGGTTGTTATAAATTCTTCCCGATTGCCGCGTACACCACTTATGGAACGCTTCACACTCTATTTAAACACTGTAACCGCCATGATCCGCAAGAACTTGACTCCTTGTGAAACTCCACAAACTCTGCATCGTGCAAAACTCCTATCATATCTTTTCATGTACAACACTAAATCTCGTTAATAAAAGTGGTGAAAGTTGTGCTCCGTTCACGGTATTCTCCACAATTAGCAATCATCAGCTCCAAGACTTTTCTCTCAAGTAAATATTCTTCCTTCAATGCTTTTATTACCTGAACTCTGTTTCATCAACAAGAAATTAACTTTGTATGTTAATAAGCTATGAAAACGACTTTCCTTTTTCTTATGTGTTAGTCCTTTTATGACCACTCTAAATGTGATTGGTCCTTTTATGACCCCATTAAAAAGGACAAATTTTTCCCCCTTCAAGCGTATTTTTTACTCCTTGTATTTAAGTAACCACTTATTCTCTATGGTTCATGCATGTGTCATTCACTTGCTGGGACTAGCTCGTCATCCCCGATCGTTCATAGGGACGATGAGATGAATGTTTTCTCGTCCACTAAGCCATTTCCATTCACCGAGCGTTGGTTGTTCCTGTACTACGCTGTGCAATCTGTTTTCTTGGAAATGTTTTAGAATTGATCTGCTTTCAATTATCAAAGATAATCAATGCTAGTATACCGAAAGTGTTTCCCAGATAAACTTGTGGATAAGTACGGTGGCATTCCTTATAAAATCTATTGTTTCTTTTCATATTTGGTGATGTAGTCGGTTGCAACGAACACGTATATGTCGCTCTTGGGTGTAGCGGATAATGAATGTAGGATAATCTCAGATTTACAGGTTGACTGCCTCCAGCTCTTTGTTGTCTTTTGCTCCAGCTCCTTTGCGAAATGTTTTTCCTCCTCTCATTTTGCTGCAGCCTTTCTTAAAACATTGTTAATTCACTCGTTTAGCTACAACTTTCATTGAAAGATTTTTTCTTTTTCGTTCCCTCGAACCAACTTTTATCACCATCCTTAGCTCCAGCTTCTTTGAAATATTTCGTCTTTCTCTTGATTAGAAAAATAATGCAGTCATTTCCTTGATAATCAAAATACTTCATTCTTGTCTTTCTCTTTATTAGAAAAACATTGCAAGTGTTTCTTTAATACATACATGCAAAAAATGTTCTCAATTGAGACTATAAACATGATTTATAATGTGGCAATCGGTAAGGACTTTCCTCCTCAGGTGTTCATTCCTTCAACCCTGGACGCTCCCATTATTTGATTCGATATATGAAAAGGTTGTCCTTCTATTGTTCGGTTTTTTCAAACATGTTGGTTTTGATTGCGCGCTAGGAGACACTTTAGCCGTCCCCATCATCTGTATAGATACTCCCAAATAGCGAGGACCCCCCCAGGTGAGGAGGGAAATGGAACCTATAATATCCAATCCCATCCCGTTAAATGCCACTGACTCATAGTCGGTCATAGCTCGCTTTCTGCTCTCTTCAGAAAAGGGCCATGTAGCTGACAAGTCATGTATTTTTCAGGTTTTTTTTTTCTTTTTTCTGCACCTTTTACTCCTGCTTCTTTGATATCCAATAGATCCGGGAGCAAAAGGACGCCCCCAAATATATGTATTTTATCATGGGAAAGGTTGCTCTCAATAATCTTGGCATGGCACGGCTTGTCACGTGGTGGGGACTCATGGAAGTAAAACTTCCTTGAGAGGACCTATGCCTAAAGCACCTTCTTTGTTGGGTCTGTATACTTCATTTAGCTCTTCATTTCCTTAATTAGAGTCGTACTCGTAACCGCGTGTTTGAAATTTGAATCTTGCTCGATGAATTTTCTTCTCGTAAACTCTATGTGTTTTATAGATACTACTAGCTTTCTTTTTTGTTGGTGACTGTGAGAAATCGCAATAATCAAGCTTGAATCCAGGATGCCGACTTTGTAGCTTTGCTGGTTGGCGTTGTTTCCTTTTCATGGCTTAGATGTAATGGTTATGCACTCTGCTGCCCACTTGGCTAATTGAGGGAAGCTTAGCTTGAGCTAGAATGAGACTTGGCTCCGTCGCTGACACCCTGGATTGGTGCTTGATGCAGGTGAAAGGTTTTGGTGCCCATGGCAGCGGCAAGGCTTCTAGATGGAGAACATAGAACTTGTGGCTTGGAAAGGCTTTTTCCCCACGTCTAGGTGAACTTTTCGTGCTCGCGGCAGAGGCGAGGCTTCAGGAACAAATGAGATGGATGCCTCATACAAAGTCTGCTGCTCCGTTTGCCTTCTTAATTTTGTGTCATTCTTAATTTAATGTCTGGTACTCAATGACAAGGTAATATGGCCAGCATTATCACGGTATAACGTGAATGGAAAACAACTAAAAAAATCGAGATGGCATAAAGATGACCACTAAACAATTGAGTCAGATCTTAAGTAAGTTAGGATGACTCCACGGCTACCAAGATGGTCAGTCCTATTTTGTTTTCCTTCGAAGTAGGAGTACGCAGATTAGAGTATTTTTTTACAAAGAATGGTTTGATATATATGAACGATCATATTACTGTATCAAAGCAATAATTAGACAAAAGAAAAGAAACGAGCAAACCAGTATGCCGTGATACACCAGTGCGTTGTTGGTAGATCACGAGTCTTTCGCTCGTTCCCCTTAGTCGGCGCCAAGAGATGTTGGTGCAAAAATATTCACCCCAACACTCTTCGAGATGTGTATAGATTGATTAAATCTCCGTCGTTGATTTGATTCCACCAAAGATGCTGATGAAATTGTAATTGATGTTGATTGATTGATCCCCAACTACTAATTCAGCTCCACAAGAAATTGTTGATGTGATTGATGTTGATTGGTGGGGGTACCTGCGAAGACACTCCGATGCTAAAGTCAGAGAGAGTTTCTCAGCAGGTGTTTTGTGTGAAAAAGAATTAGAAAATCTCTCCCTTTTGAGTTAGGATTTAGCCTCTATTTATAGGCAGAGAGTAGGTCTAGCTTTAGGGTTTTCATAGTTATCTTCAATAACTTCCCTCACCTGTACAAATCCAAGAAAACAACCAGATTCATAATAAAGTTTTTTATTTATTATAATCCTGATTAATCTTAATTATTATCTTGAATAATAATTATCCTCTCTCTTAGGAACTATAATTATCTTAAATAATTATAATATTTAAATTAATTCCTTCCTCTTTCTGTTAGGGTTTTTGTATTTATCTTAATTATTATCTTAAATAATAATAAAAAGTAAAGATAATTATCCTCTTTCTGTTAGGGTTTGTATAATTATCTTATATATTAACTATAACTACCCAAGATAATTATCCCATGGTAACATTTATCCTCTTTTATTAGGATTTAATATAACCATAATTATCTTAGATAATTCCAAAGTCAATATTCAAAATATCCTAGTCCTGGAGAGAGGATAATTTGGGTTGCTAAGACCGATCCACGGGTTCTAAGAGCTAACCCATGGGTCCTTGGGCTTCCATAATACGCAAAAATGGTTTCCATAATAAACAAAATGAGCTTCCATAATAAGCTAAATGGGCTTCCAAAATAAGCAAGTCATGTTTCTATAATAAACAAAATGGGCTTCAATAATAAGCCAAATGGGCTTCCAAAATAAGCCAATCATGTTTCCATAATAAACAAAATGGGCTTCAATAATAAGCCAATTGGACTTCCCAAATAAGCCAGTTGTGTTTCTATAATAAACGAAATGGGCTTCAATAATAAGCCAACTAGACTTCCTAAATAAGCCAGTTGTGTTTCTATAATAAATGAAATGGGCTTCATTAATTAGCCATTATCCATATACCGTTTTAGTATGGTACAAACAATATGTGTTGGTAAACTTTCCCTTTAACCAAGTTCATCTTTGATTCTTGACGAAAGTCAAAAGATGATCATGTGAAAATCGCCTGGTAACAACATCTTATATGATTTGTGTGAGACAATCATTTGATGTAGACTCGGAATGTTTCGTAAATATCATTTGATCACTTGAAAATTGCTTTGAAGTTAATAGTTTGTGTGAGATACTCATTCTCGTCTTCTAAGAATGTTTCAATGATTGAACTGGGAGTTTAGAACAATTAACCATTGACTGGATATAGCACAATATGCGTACTTGTTTGCTAACTATTGTAAGAGTATTCCAGGTCCGGGAACTTAGTGTGCATTCCCGTATGCGTACTGGTTTAACAATTGGAGTTCGAGAACTATAGTATGCGTACACATTTGCATACTGATTTCAACAGTTCGGTCGTGAACGACAGTATGCGTAAACGTTTGCATACTGGCGGACAGACCAAGTCGGGAACTCTAAGTATGCGTACACGTTTGCATACTTGAGTGGTTAAGTTCTGAAATCGGTTATTCATGAACAAATACCTTTATATAATAAGGAATGCAATCTTTGCAAACCGTGGCTAAAATGTTCATGAATTGATTCGAGTGAATTAAATCCGATTTTGCTTCAATTGTGTCTTGTATACTTCTATCAGAATATAAACAACTGAACAACTCTATGAGTAACATAACTAGATTCGTTTGAGTCATTTGGTCTAGATGTGTTAAGATGAACAAGGTTGATATGAAAGTGTTCATATGGCTAACCTCGGTTAACTACTTTTGAACCAACTAAGTGTACACGTTTAGGTACAGTTACCTTTATTTAAATTTTGGTACATTTCATTTGTGTAAGACAAGCTAAGTTCGATCTAATGGTTGAAAGATATTAGCTTGAATCTAATCAGGTTTTCATCTAACGGTGAATATTGCATGCTTTATTACCAAGGTAGCATTGCTTGCAAACCCTGATTTGGAGACTATATAAAGGAGAACTCTAGCAACTGGGAAACCTAATCCCCACACCTCCTGTGTGATATTAGTTGTGACTAGAGTCGATTCTCCTTTAACCTTAGGTTTTTCTAAAACCCAGTAGGTTAACGACTAAAAGACTTCATTGGGATTGTGAAGCCATACCCAACTATTTTCTCTTTAGTTGTGTGTTCTGATCTTGTTGTTTTCTATCGTGATTGAGTACTATCTTCTTTAAGATTTGCTCGAGATTTATTATCGGATAGGCAAGATTGAAAAGTAGTCACAAACACCTTCGTCTCATCGTTTGTGATTCCACAATATCTTGTTTTGTTAATCGATTAAGATTATTGTGAGGTGATTGATATTACTAGGATGTTCTTCGGGAATATAAGTCCGGTTTATCAATTGGTTCTGTTTACCTTGATTTATCAAAAGACGGAACAAAACTCGTAGGTATATCCGTGGGAGACAGATTTATCTATTCAATAGACTTTTCTGTGTGATACAAATTTATTTATCAAGTCTTCGACTTTGGGTCGTAGCAACTCTTAGTTGTGGGTGAGATCAGTTAAGGGAATCAAGTGTGCAGAATCCGGCGTGGTTCTAGATGTGTAAGGAACGCAATTGTACCTTGATCAGTGTGAGATTGGTTAGGGCTCAACTACATTCCATTCCGAAGTGAACTTGGAGTAGGCTAGTGTCCATAGCGGCTTAATACAGTGTGGTGTTCAATCTGGACTAGGTCCCGGTTTTTTTTTGCATTTTCGGTTTCCTCGTTACAATTGAAATATCACAGGTTGTGCGTAGTTCAATCAATTAGATAATCCAACCTTTGGTTGTTGATTTAAAATGATTGAAACCTGAACATTGGTCTTTGGTACCTGTAGATGGTGAAATTTGGATTAGGGGCAAAAGTGTCATTTCAACCATATAGACAGAATTCAACTCTCACGGGAGAGATTAAGCCTTTGGCCCTCAAGGCATCCTTAGCCACGATTTCTAGTATACGTCCCCGCGAGACACTGGTGGTCGTGATACCGTGATTCCTAGCGCACATCCACAACGAGATACTACTGGTCACGTAGGTTCTATAGAGCGTAAAACATCCCCGACAGACCTATGAACCAGAACAATCACAATTCCAGCATGTTTTCGCGAGATGCGGCTGATTGTGATGCCATGATTCCTAGTATACGCCCTCAACGAGATGCTGTTGGTCATGTAGACTCTGTAGATGCGTAAATACGTCCCCGGCGGACTTATGACCCAGAGCGGAGATTTGAATATCTCCTGTAAGCACGACTCACCCTATTTGAGATCAAATACTGATTCCTAGTACATCATCGCGAGATACACTGGTCATGTCTGCTCTAGGCTCTGACTCGACTTGCTGAGGTTTCCGAATAACTCCTAGGACATCCCCGCGAGATACGCTGGTTATTCTACCTCTGAGACTTTTCAAAAGACTCCTAGAACATCCTTTCGAGATACACTAGTCTTGTTGGCTCATCATATGGACACACAGTTGATTCCTAGTACATCTCTGCAAGATACGATGGTCAAAGACAAGTGAGCCAAAGTCTCGCAGAGACATTAATCGGGTGTACAAAGCCTTTTCTCTCTCTCCAGGCCGAGTGCCAGTTGACCGCAGAGAGATACAGATCCGTTAAGAAAATCTTCAAAGAGATTTTGATCCGTCCGCAAAAATCCCGGAGAGATTCAAAATCTCTCTGCAAAAATCCCGGAGAGATTCAAGCTTGAGATAGAAACGCTTATGATGAACAAGAAGAGACTCATAGAATGCAGGAGACTCATAGAATGATTCATCAGGACAAGGTGCAAGAAAACTTATGATGAACAAGAAGAGACTCTTACTCTCGTAAAGGAGGCGCGGGCCTCTAAAAAGGTCATGCATGATGTTCATAAGTTGGTTGATAAGGCCGACCGGGCCCAAACTTTAGCGGCTATTCAATGTGAGGAGGCACTTCTGATGATGCGGGACTTGAATGAAGACATTACCCGTTGCCGTGCGCTAATAGCAGGCTAATCGTGAGGGGAAGATGTAGGGGTTGATTTTTTTTTTTTTTTTTTTTTTTTTTGCTTGTTTTTTTTTTTTTTTTTTTTTGTTTACATGTCTGGAATTTGGAGGCGATGTTTGCACCTTTTATATGGTTAAGTGTTTGTGGTTATGGCTTGGTTGTTGGACATAATTAGGTTATTAATTTTCGCATTAACTATTTTTTCTCCTTTCTTTATATAAATATATAGCTCTGCTTTTCGTTTAATAATTTCGTACTTTTTCTTTCCTTTTTGAATATGTCTCGCACCCACCTGATTTTGGCAATCGCTCGGCTCGATCACTTTTTCCAAGTCATTCTTATTGCATTTAATCATTTTGCGTCTAGTCATGACCACAAGGACGTCCTTATAACTAATTCCAAACGTCTGATGGCTGAGGCTCGGAATGAAGGTCTCTTACTGCCTCGTTTATTATTTACGCATCACTACTATTATGAGAATCATCGCTTGATAACATTATTCCGATTGCTTGGCGTGTTGCGTTCGATGAAGACAGTTAGGGTGGCTCTATCTCAGGCTCGAGAGGATCTCCGCTTATTTCCTTAACACTGTTGTGAATTTGTTTAACATTTTCGGATATGTAATCTTTGGTTTATTTTCTTTTACTTTTCATGTGGTATCGTGGTAGTTGTTCAGTATCATTGTCAAATGTGTTTTTATTTTTATATGTATATGTATATTATATGTTCGTAACTTTATCTTATATTGTCTTTCCTCGCATTTACTGCCTCTTCCCTTTTTTTTTTGGTCGTTCCGCGTGGTTGTAAATGTATAGGGTGATTAAACAATTGAGGTAAGTTCAACGCGCTTCCCCTCCTTTTTTTCTTTTTTTGTTTATAGGCAAGCAAAAAAAAAAAACGCTGCAAATTTCTCCTCCTTTTTTAAAAAACTAACTCGTCAACTCACTTCGTCTTTCTTTAACGCTCTGGTTGTAGTAGTTAGCTGTGCGTTTCCTATAAGAGTCCGTAGATAATTCCGCGCGTAACCCTCCTTTCTTCTATTGTGTCCAGATGAGTGAAACAACTCACTTCGTCTGGCGTAATGTGACTTGCCATCGCCACTCTTGCTGATGGGATCGCTATTTTCGCTGGTAGGATGGCGTCCTCATTGTAGACTAAAGAATAGGGTGACGCTCCTGTTGAGCTGCGCTTCGAGATCCGGTATGCCCATAGCGCCAAGGGTAGTTGCTCATGCCATCCTCTGTGATGATTGTGCACCGTTCTGCTCAAAATTTGGAGAGGATCTTATTAGTAGCCTCCGCCTGCCCATTTCCTTGGGGATAGTAGGGAGTCGATGTATGTAGCCTCGTGTTATATTTTTGTAGCAGATCTATCACATCTTTGTTCACAAATGACTTGGCATTATCTGCTCGGATTATCATTGGTGCGCCAAACCTACAGATGATATGTTCCTTGATAAACGTTGCTACAGTTTCCCCCACGCAATTTTTCAACGGTATTGCTTCTACCTACTTGGATGAGTATTCTTGTCGCCGTGATTATGTATCTGTGGCGCTTCGAGTAATTTGGGTTTATGGACCCTATTAGGTCTATCCCCCAACTGTCAAAAGGCCCGCTACTATGTTATGCAACTGCGTGTGTGGTGCCCGTATTAGTGTCCCATGTGTCTGACAACTCAAACATTTCTTAACATGGTCCGCGGTGTCGCTCTCCATGGTCGGCCAATAGAATCCCCCTTCATAGATTTGTAAGAATAATTTCCGCATTCCTTGGTGTTCAGCGCCGTGGGATTTAGTCATGACTTTGACTGCTTCTTAGGCAGATAAGCGTTACAAAATCATGTTATTGTAACTCTTTCGGTAAAGCACATTTTTGTTAATGAAGAAACGTTTCGTTTTCCTCTTTATTTTGAGCGTTGCTTGTCTTTCCTTGGGTAATTTACCATGCTGAAGTTAGTCGATGTATGGTTGCCTTTAGTCAACTTCTTCTGTTGTGCAAATTTCTACAGGTTGTGGTGGGGCCTAGCAGGCGGCACAATTATCTTGAATTGTTGCCACTTGTGCTGACATGCTTGGCTAGTTGTTTGTAGGTGAAAATGGTTTCTGCTGATTTCGGTAATTGCGGGTGTGCAGGTGATAAACAATTTAAACCCTAAACAATGTACTGCAAGGGAGTACTTTAGATTCGAGAGATCAATCTGTACAAGTCCGGCCTAAACCAAGAAATGGCCGTTCCAGACTTTCCTCGGTCACAAAGTGGAGGAGAATGGGTTGGTTTTGGGGAGGGAAGCAAGGAAAGTGGTGAGACCAGAATAGTTGATTACGGAAGAGTAGTTGGGTTACTACGACTTGTTATCAGAAAAGTGAGAGAGCTCCCAAGGTGAGCTAGCAAGTAAGTATTTCTGAGTGTTGTATCTCCCGTATGAACTTGTTGTTTAATGGAAATAGGTAAGACATATTTATACAAGTCGGAGCAAAAACGTACCCTGGTCTCATTAAGGAGTGGGGAAGTAAATGGGAGGAGGTGGTAACCGTATGCATGGAATTGATGTTCCATAAAGTGGTTAACGCATGAAACTGCTAACGTTATGGAATTGATGTCCCATAAAGTTGTTAACGTATGTGCTTTATATCCCATGAACGTTTCACACATAACTTCCCGTATTTACTAACCGCCTCACCCTTGTGACACTTCCTTATGACGGGCGTAGTGTACGCCGCACGCTATAAACCGCCAAACCAATACCCAAAGAGGATCCCCCAGTATGTGTTGATGTCTCGAATATTTTGGAAAACATGTAGCACGTTGTTGTGGCTTGGCAAGTCAAGCTCTGGTGACCTTCGACGGTCGGGATTTTGCATCTTGAGAGGAGGGGAAACCGTTGATCGTTGCACGCCTTCGTTTTGGTAGTCGCGTAGTGAGGGCCAACGTGGTGGCGCGGCTAGGTTGGCATGCCGTTGGCATGGCAAGGTTTGGCGTGGCCAAACTTAGGTTTTCTGGCCAAAGGTTACCATGTGTCGTCTGGTAACCTTGGATGGCTAGGATTTGCTCTTGGGATTGAAGGGCAACCGTTGATTGTTGCACGCCTTCGTTTTGGTAGCCGCGTAGTGAGGGCCAACGTGGTGGCGCGGCTAGGTTGGCATGCCAAGGTTTGGCGTGGCCAAACTTAGGTTTTTCGGGCCAAAGGTTACCATGTGTCGTCTGGTAACCTTGGATGGCTAGGATTTGCTCCTGGGATTGAAGGGCAACCGTTGATTGTTGCACGCCTTCGTTTTGGTAGCCGCGTAGTGAAGGCCAAGTGGTGGCGCGGCTAGGTTGGCATGCCAAGGCTTGGCGTGGCCAAACTTAGGTTTTCGGGCCAATGATTACCATGTGTCGTCTGGTAACCTTGGATGGCTAGGATTTGCTCCTGGGATTGAAGGGCAACCATTGATTATTGCACGCCTTCGTTTTGGTAGCCGCGTAGTGAGGGCCAACGTGGTGGTGCGGCTAGGTTGGCATGCCGTTGGCATGGCAAGGTTTGGCGTGGACAAACTTAGGTTTTCGGGCCAAAGGTTACCATGTGTCGTCTGGTAACCTTTGATGACTAGGATTTGCTCCTGGGTTTGAAGGGCAACTGCTGATTGTTGCCGCCTTCGTTTTGGTGGCCGCGTAGGGAAGGCAAACAGGGTGGCGCGGCTAGGGTGTGGTTAGGCTTGGCATGTGGGGCCAAGGGTTCACCTTGGGCGTGTCTAGCTTTGGCTAGGTGCGATTTTGGCTTTGAATGTGGGGCCAAGGGTTCACCTTGGGCGTGGATAGCTTTGGCTAGGTGCGATTTTGGCTTGGCATGTGGGGCCAAGGGTTTGACATGGGCGTATGGCGTGGCTAGGGCTAAGGCAAGGGCGTTTGGCTTGGAATGATGTGACTAGCATGGCTAGGGCCAAGGAAAAGTGCATTTGGAATGGCGCGGCTAGCTTGGCTAGGTTTGGTTTGGCTTGGCATGTGGGGCCAAGGGATCGCCTTGGGCGTGGCTAGCTTTGGCTAGGTGCGGTTTTGGCTTGGCGTGTGGGGCCAAGGGTTTTCCATAGGCGCATGACGTGGCTAGGGCCAAGGCAAGGGCGTTTGGCTTGGCATGATTTGACTAGCATGGCTAGGGCCAAGGCAAAGTACGTTTGGCATGGCGCGGCTAGCTTGGCTAGGTTTGGTTTGGCTTGGCATGTGGGGCCAAGGGTTCGCCTTGGGCGTGGCTAGCTTTGGCTAGGTGCGGTTTTGGCTTGGCGTGTGGGGCCAAGGGTTTGCCATAGGCGCATGGCGTGGCTAGGATGGGCTAGGTGCGGTTTTGTCTTGGCATGTGGGGCCAAGGGTTTGCCATAGGCGCATGACGTGACTAACATGGGCTAGGCGCGGTTTTGGCTTGGCGCGTGGGGCCAAGGGTTTGCCATAGGCGCATGACGTGAATAACATGGGCTAGTTGCGGTTTTGGCTTGGCGCGTGGGGCCAAGGGTTTTCCATAGGCGCATGGCGTGGCTAGCATGGTCTAGGTGCATGACCAAGCTAGGTTTTTGGGGCAATGGTCGTTTGGTAACCTTAGACGGCCAGGATTTGCTCCTGGGTTTGAAGGGCAACCGTTGATTGTTGCACGCCTTCGTTTTGATAGCCGCGTAGTGAAGGCCAGTATGGTGGTGCGGCATGGGGCCATGGCGAGTGCGTTTGGCATGGCGCAGTAGGTGTGGCTGGCATGATTTGCCATTGGCACAGAGGTGCGACTAGCATGGTTGGCATGCTTTGGCGCGGTCGGTGTGGCTGGCATGATTTGCCATTGGCATAGAGGTGCGGCTAGCATGGTTGGCATGCTTTGGTACGGTCGGTGTGGTGGCATGATTTTCCATTGGCATAGAGGTGCGGCTAGCATGGTTGGCATGCTTTGGCGCGGTCGGTGTGGGCGGCATGATTTGCCATTGGCACGAGAGGTGCGGCTAGCATGGTTGGCATGCTTTGGCGCGGTCGGTGTGGTCGGCATGATTTGCCATTGGCACAGAGGTTCGACTAGCATGGTTGGCATGCTTTGGCGTGGTCGGTGTGGCTGACATGATTTGCCATTGGCACAGAGGTGCGGCTAGCATGGTTGGCATGCTTTGGCGCGGTCGGTGGCTGGCATGATTTGCCATTGGCACAGAGGTGCGGCTAGCATGGTTGGCATGCTTTGGCGCGGTCGTGTGTGGTCGGCATGATTTGCCATTGGCACACGTGGGAATTAGGGTTTGGCTTGTCGTAACCTAATTTGAAAAAGATACCCTGAATTATTTAGTAACATATTAAAGGTTTGATGAAATGTGCCCAATAAATGCTTGTTACTTTAAATGTTGTGACATCACCTATCTGCTAGGGTTTAGTGTTTTACGATTTTAACCCTAAGCTAAAAACCACCATCAACATTAAGTCCCACAACACCTTGGAACAGGTACCTTGTTGCGAGGTAAGCATATGATGGTGACAGACAAGGACTGGAATCGAGGTGTAAATCATTGCAGAGATGGTCAGGAGAATCCGACTAACCTTTTTGAGTGGTAAAGAGAGTTTTTGGCTTCCCGTGTTGGCGGCCTGCGTAAGTTATCTTTGGGAATGCAGAGGCCGTGGAGTGGTGAGATGAAAGTTACCCGCTTGGTCTGGTCGTACATCTCCAAGGCAAAGGGGGCGCGGTCTTGGAAGGCGACGCAAGTGGACGGCTTGGCTCGAGGGGCCAAGAGGTGGCGTGGTCTTGGTAGGGTGAACGCGCGTGGGTGATAGGGTCGAGACAGTGGAGCAGACAACTTGGCATAGTGTGGCCTTGGCAAGACGAGACGTACACGGACGGCTAGGCGTGGTGGGGCCGCGACAATGGCATGGTGGGACGTGCAAGGGCGGCTAGGCGTGGTGGGGCCGCGGTGATGGAGCGAGGGCTTGGCTGGGGCCGTGGCAAGGTATGGCATACATGGGTGGTGGGGCCGCGGTATGGTGTGAGTGGTCTTGGACGTGGAAGTTGGTCTTTGCGGGACCGGTTTCCTCTTTTCCTTCCTTGACTCAAAATTGGAGATCCTCTCCTCGTTCAAACTCCCAAGTATCACACCTATAAAAGGATTGCCGGCCTCTCCCTTTGATTCACGTCTTCATTATTCTTTTTTTTTTTTTGGTTCGCTTGGTAGCGGTGAAGCGGACGAGCGGATTAGGTACGTCTTTTAGTACTTCTTCTTTGTCTTGTTTCCCTTTTGTTTTCTTGTGTTGGTGTGGCCGTGGGCATGGTTCCCCCGGTGGGTCACTCCTCCTCGGTTGGAAAAGAATTCTATGCCGCATGGTACGGCCTTGAAACAAATTGGCTTGCGTCTTGGGTGAAGATAATTTTCGTGTGCTTTCCATAATAATCTCTCTTCGTATTGTTCCGTTGTAGTTGCTTGGAAAGCGGAAGTACTGTGAGAGAATCTTTATTATGACGTCGCTTGAGAAAAATTCTGCCATACCGAAGGATGTTGGTAACTCCAAGCCAAACGTGGCTGATGAATTCTTCACGATAGTCTGCGAGATAAGCTCACTTAAGCATGCGCCACCGCTTGGGACCAGGTTCGGAGAGTGAGGGAGGGGACCGGTCGGTTCCTCCCGGAAATGTAATACGGTTTTGCCTTCAGAGGAAAGAGTATTCCGCCTCTCTTATTGATTTCAAAATCCCAGTGAGTCCACTGCGCTCGTTTGATAAATGGGTGCACTTTATGATAAGTCAAGAGTGCGTAAGAGCTAATTTGACCAAGGCGCAAATCATTGATCTTTGTCGCAGACCTCTGCATCACTTCAAATTAGGAAAGACATCCACGAGTTTGGTTGTTTTCATCTCCGGTGGTGTCCCAGGATACTCATACGGCAATATGTAGGTGGGGAGAACCGGCCATATCCTTAGAAAGTGTGGCTATCTCTTTGAATCTTCCCATGACAGAAAACTTAAAACCGAGCCGTCTGATGATGAGGAAAAAATGCGTACCGCCCTGGTTGTGAAGTCGATTTGTACGAAAGGAGAACGAGACGAAGTGTTTCTATGCCTGGTGGATGTCTCAACGGTTTCCCGATG
This sequence comes from Papaver armeniacum, assembly GCA_023531295.1. Lineage (NCBI taxonomy): Eukaryota > Viridiplantae > Streptophyta > Magnoliopsida > Ranunculales > Papaveraceae > Papaver > Papaver armeniacum. Next base: position 10,579 of record JAJJWW010013834.1, on the reverse strand, counting down.
AGCTGGCACCGGACCAGAAGAATAGTACACTCCACGTCGCGGCATTCTTGGCTCTCTGGTTATCCCGGGATATTTTCGATGATGTCTCTGGTAAGAAGGAGATAAGGCTGGAACTCATCAATTTTGCTATAAGATTGGCGAAAGGAGTCGTTCTCCCCATTGGCGGCTTGTTTCTCGATTCTCTATACACACACTTGGATCATTTGGATATGGACATGCGTGCTTCAAACGGTTACATGAAAGTGGATTCGTATGTTCATGTTGCTTTTCTCTAAGCGTGGCTATGGGAGCATTTTGAAAGATATGCTCCTAAACCGTTGGTTTCACTTCCCACTTCTTGGGGTAGTTCGAGAATACTTATTTGGTCGAATAGGCGCCCAAGAGCTGGCTCAAACTTGGTTGATTTCCTTGATAACTCGTGCGCCGCTAATTTTCGTCCATGGGCCCCGGTGTGTACATCCATAGTCCAGTTAATACTTTTTTGCTTGCTCCAAACATTTCTTTGCTTTCGATGGAGGGAATCGGGCGTCGGTGAGATTGTATTCATGCGAAGTTGCACGTATGGCTATATACCGTCTTTCTTTCGAGGATCGTGTCGGGCGTCTCTTATAATATTGAGCAAGCAGCTCGGCATATAGGTTTCGACCAAGGGTCCCTCTCGTTCGTCACCGGCGGCTCCTCAGGGTCCATTATCGGACGTTCTTGATGCTAGTGTTCTTGCGCCCGGCGAAGTCTCCCTTTCTTGCTTTCGGAACGAAATCCGTCGACTACCTCCAAGTATAACGCATTCTCGCGAGTGAATTCCTCGTCATCCAGAATTTGTGAAAGTCAGAAGTGGAGAACACTCGTGGTAGGCCTTCCGCCGAGACTTTAGCAAAACATCCATTGTTGAGGGATACTTCTTTAACCAAAATGTAAATCCAGTCGACACAGACGTGGGCAAGTCCCCAAGTGAAGGAGCGAAGGTCTAAAAATCATGCAGGCGGTTTCCAGTCAGATTCCACAGCTCTACCGGCTTTTAGTTCATCCAATATGAGGGTACGTGTGATTTCTATCTTGACTTCATCTGGATTACGTATTGATAGGTGTAGAATACACCGTATTTACTATCTAGTAGTTTATGCTTTCTTTGCTATTTTTCTTGTAAATTATGTATTTTACGCTTGTTTTGAGTTTTGTAGCTACTTTGGAGTCGCACGGAGGAAAAGAAGAAGAAATTACTCTATTTGAGCAAAAAGGGCAAAATTGTCATTTCAGGGGCGAGCACTATCTGGAGCCCAGTCAAGGTTAAGGGGCAACCTAATACTAAGCTGAGGTTAAGGGGTAGCCAGTTTTGTTTTAAAAGAGGAAATGTTAAAGGCACCAATGAAAGTACTCAGGGCACCCAGTCTAGGGGTGGATCTTATCCCTGGGGTGTATCCATCCAGCCCTAACTTAGCCCTACTAATCGAGAATGATATGTCTTCTCTCATTTTCTTCACTTGCACGAAATAAAGAAAAAAAAAATGGCTGAATTAAAAGCCGATCGACTCATTTCTCTCAATCATTCGGTTACGCTGAAATAAAGAAGAAAGAGAAGCGGCGGACCCCATTTCTTTACTAAATCAAGAGGAAGATCGAAAACTCGGAAGAACAAACCGAGAGCCGAGAAGATGAAATGGTTTCTTGTTGGGTCTCGGGGGATCGAGGTTTGATTTGAACTATTTGATCGAGAAATTGAAGGTGAAGAAATTGGAGCCGGGTTCAATCGGCGTTGAAGTCTGAGGGAATCGGTGAGAAGAGATCGAGAACTGAGATCGATTAGGGTTCGATTCAACAGAGACAGGGTCACGGATCTAGATTGAGCCTTATAAGAATCGATTGAAGGAGGTTATATATTGAAGAGGTTGATGGTGCTGTTGAGCAGTTGTTGCTGCTGATGTACCGAGAGATCGAGAATTCAGTGAAGTAATGGCTGCCGTTCGGGACTGAGTTGGTGCTGTTGATAAGATGAGAACAGATTGAAGCAGCAGATGAAGACAGAGATTTGAAATGGGTTTGTGGCTGTGTATTTGAGTTGAGGCTGGGAACTTCTGGTGTTGTGTGTTGCCAATGATAGGCTCTGGTGATGACTTGAACTGGAATAGTTCAGTGAGGCTAGGTAGAATGGGTCTGTGACTGATTCAGAGAAGGGGAACTTCTTATGTGTGAATGAATGGCCTGGCAAGAGTGGAAGGATTTGATGGAATAAATGGCTGCTCTGATGGTGTTATGGAATGGCATGATGTGGCATTACAGGGCAGAGCTGGAGTTAGTGATGGTCTGGTTGCGGTTGGGTTGTTGAGGGTGGCACTGCAATGTGGCAGATGTTAATCCGGGGGAATGGATCTTTGTTGCTGAACCTGATATGAAGCTGAGCTAGGCACTGGTGGTGCTTGTGATGTGTATGGTGATTGTCATGGGCTGGATGGAAGAGAATGCAAGAAGAAGCAATGATGTGGAGCTATACAAAGGTGTTGGTGCTAAATGAGGCTGTAGTTGCAGCCAATTAAGAATTGCAGGTGATGGTGCATGTGGATGGGAATTATGTGTTGCCAATGGCAGTGAAAATTTGACCTGCAAGTACATGAAATGGGTGATTACGAGATGTGAGTTGGTGTTGATTGCTGCGATGGGTTTGTTGTGGTTGAGTGATCTTTGCTGATGGCAATGCGGAATGATTCGAATGGAGGGGCTGAAATTGCAGGTTGTAGCTGCGTGGCAGTGCAATTATGCTAGTAAATGGCACGGCAAGCCATTGGGATATGGTGGTAGTGTATAGCCATCTTGGTGAGCATCAATTGATGAAGCACAATGATAGTGCGGCGAAGCTTAGGCGGTGCAAATGGCCTAGCCAAAGTGAATCGACTCATCGACTCGGTCGATTTGACCCGAGTTGACTCAGTGACTCTCTTTTCCTTTGACCTGTTGACTAACAGTTGGTGAGCAGTTTGACTTTTTGACCGTTAGTCCTAACGGTGGGCCTGACGGAATATTCCGTCGAATATTCCACCGACGGAGAAATTTTGGTGGCGTGGCGACTATTCGGCCGGATTAGAGCCACAATCCCGATTTTCCGGCGAGCAAAAATTCCAATTTTCTATGGACTTCTCTCATGGGTGTGAAGACTTGGGCTAGGAATTGGATGGAGAATTGGACTCAAATTTGGAAAGAGAAGATGGAAGAAAAGAGAAAGACTTGAATTTGGAAATTGAATTGCAAAAGGAAAAGGATTCTATTCCTTGGAAGATTTGGAGAATATTGAAGCCTATAAATAGAGAAGTTTTCTATAACTTCTACACACACCTCTCTCTACACACACAACAATTCTTTTCTTTTCTTATTCTTTGTGTGAACTCTTTAACATGAGTATCTAATTTTATTGATTGAGGATGAATTCCTAGTTCTTAATATGATTTGAGTTTTTGTTTTCAAATTATATCTTGAAGTTTTTCACATGATTATCGTTTGTTTTTACTAATAGGAATGATCTTAAAGACATTCATGATTGATTGATAGATTGTTTAGAATGCATGCTAAATTGATTTGTTAGTTTAATCTAAAGCTAGTGAAAGTTAGGGGATAAGTAATCGTTTCTTGACTCTTTACATAAGTAGCAAACATGAGACCTTGCGGAGGGATTCCGTGGAGCAATTGTGTGTAGAAACAACGCTAGAAAGTGAACCAAGCGAACCGAGTTTAACTACTAGTACTAAACCTAAATTCATAAATCTTAATGCATTACGGGAATTACATCTTGTAAGCGAACCTCAAGGTGGTTCTTTTGAATAGAATCGATAACTAAGCGGACTGTTACTCGGTGAAATTAGGGATTTTGGGGCTAGCTAAGCGTACACCTATCCTACGGTTGGTGATAATCTGTGACTAATAACAAGTAGAAAAGAACATAACTTGATTCATTGTTTCGTAACGAAGAAGGATTCCTTGATCTTGTCCCTCTTATTGCTTTCAACTTTACCTTTTTAATTGCTTTGTTTATTTTCTTTTGCTTTTTACACCCCCCTTTAGTGACAATTTTTACAACTAGAATCTCGTGCTCCTCGTGGGATCGACCTTGACTACCCTATATTACTTGTTAATTAGGTAGTAAAGTATTAATTAATTTGTTGTGGTACGACACGCATCAAATTTTGGCGCCCGTTAGGGAGCAATGGATGATTTTAGTTGTTTTTATTTTTCTTTTTGCTTTATTCTTGTTTTGTTGGATTCTATTCCGTATCTAACTTGGTTTTTGAATCTTATTTCAAAGCCGGTTTTCCATGTATGGTGGACAAAAGCAAGCATATTACAACAATCAATACGGTTTTCAACCTCAACATTATGACAACTTCCAACCATCCTTAGGATACAATCAAAACCAATCTTTTGGCTATGATCAAATTCCTACGGAACATTATGGATATTCTCATACATATCAACAACCTTATGACGGGTATGTAAGTGGACAATCACGAGGATGGGAGGATAGTTTTTATGATCAGAAATTCTCTAGTTTTGCAGATAAGATGACTGCCATGATTGAGGATCTTCAACAAAAGTTTCAAGAATCCATCGAGAAATTCAAAGGAATTCGGAGAAAATATACGAACAAATTAACAAACCTTTGGAGACTTTTGATGACGCTAGTGTAGATTACTCGAGCCTTGATCTTATTGATGATCAAGCACCTATTCAAAAGGTAGAGCTTGAAGATGATGCATTTAGTGCTTGGAAAAAATTTCTTAGGGAAAGATGGGAGTCAGCGGAAGTGTATGAACGTTGCAACAATGAGGAAGTTATTCCAACTCCGGATCATAATAAAGATCTTTCACCTATTCAAAAGGAGGAGTTTGGATATCACTTACCTATTGTTGTAAACGAAGTAACACCCTCACAAGAAGATCTTACAATTTATACCGAGGAAGATTATATGAGTGAAGAATGGCCCGATTCGATGATGAGAATGTTGAAGAGATGATGCTAGAGGATGAAACCACATTCATTGATTTTGTGGAAGACCCAATTGAACTTGCGAATGATTTTAATGATGCCGAGACTTTGGTTAAGGTAGAAAACGACGAAGAATGGTTGCAAGGTTTAATAGAGGACCACGATATACAAGAGGTAAGTAATTCACTTGAATTTTTTAAGGATGAAGAGGATTCTATAATACAAGAGATTGTGCAAGGTTTGTCTAACTCTTTGCATATTGATTCTTCTCCTTCACCTCTTATTGGTTTGAATGTATGTGCTTCGAAAGTATTTTTGGATGATTTTGTTTCTAAATACCCACCATTGGAAACACTTGATGCTAACACCATGCAGGTTTGCCAAGAGGAATACATGGAAGTTCCCAAATCCTATGTTCTTTATACACTTCCGAGTGTGGACGAGAATAAGTGTGGGGGAAATTTCTATCGAGCAATAATTTCACTATTGTTTTCTTGTGCTAATATTTGTATGGAGTTATTGTTTGCAAAACAGTATTATGGGTGGATCCTCAAATTTTCCGATTGTTAGTATATGGGAATGAATCTTGCAAGAGCCAAGTCGGGCAATCGACTTTAAAACAAGCGCTTAATGGGAGGCAACCCATAGGTTTTGTATTTCTTATCTTTTTGCTTTTTGTTATTTCTTTTTCTTGTTTCTTATCATGTTAAAATTTCCCACCTTGACTTTACTAGGAGGATTCAATTACATTGAGGACAATGTAAGGTTTAAGTGTGGGGGAGTGGTTAAGCATGTTTTTAAAACAAAAATTACAAAAAAATTAAAAAGTTTGAAAAAAAAAAAAAGTTTTACTTAAAAATTCCAACTTTTAAAGATTTTAGAGTCACTAGCATACTTCTAGGTATGTTTACATAGAGATTTTGACCGACATAATTGAACTTGGAAATGTTAGAGAACTACATTCGGATTTCTTGCTTGTTTGAGTGTTAAATAATGGATTTAATCATGCCGGTGATGCGAATTTGGTGCAGGGAGAAATGCGTTATTAGAGTTGCTGATCAATCATTAGTGGAGACTACCCGTATTCATATCATGAGAGGCACCGACCAGAAAATTTTCCATCTACTAAAGAGCTTTCTTTTGAGTGTGTGTCACCGTAAGTTAATTCCGGGTAGAATGGTGAGCTACCCAACCTCCCACCAATAGAAGCACTACTCTTTGATCTCTTGAGTGCTAATTTTGTCAATCATGAGGGTGACGTCTATAGATGAAAGCTTCCTTCTTGTAGTTCGATTTGCAGTTAGCACCATTCTCTCTCTCGACAACAACGGATCCATAGAAACACTCTCATCATCAACAAGGAGCGACACCAAAATCTACAAGGAAAGTTGGAAAAGTTTAAGGTTTATAAGCAACGGAACGAGAAAAGAGCAAATTTCAAATATAAGTAAAAGCAACATACAAATGAGCAGATTTTACATATATGTTGAAGACTTACACTACAATGAGGTAATTTTATATTCAAGTATGAAGACTTATTCATGAAAGCGAAGAAAATTAAAAGGTGAGAATTTTTGAAAGTTTATGATTTCAAGACGATACAAGTTGTGAAGAATCAAGTGGTAAAATACTTCTTCCATGGCCATGGTTTATTTTGTATTTAATTTCTCTTGTTTTGTTAAAAAAATAAAAAAAAAAAAAAAAAATAAAAAAAAAAAAAAAAAAAAAAAAAAAAAAAAAAGAAAAACAAGAGAAATATTTGTTCTTATTTTTAGTTAATGAGCCGTGGGGAAGGAAAATTTATAAGGAAGTTTCAAGCGACAAGGATTTAAGGTAAAAAGGTTACAAATTGTTAAGGATTTATGAAATTCAAGAGTTTATCATCAAAAGTTGAAACCGAAGACGAAGACCATGAAGATCAAGACGAGGAGCGGAAGACGTTTCTATTGGATGCCGTGAGAGTGGTGTTATCATAATTGGCGTCGGATGTGAAGGTGAGTAAGTAATCTCATCCTCGATAATAATGGTTGATTTCCTTTCGTAGAGATCGTTAGAAAAATGGTTTTTCAAAATATTAAAAGATGTGGGTTTTTAAAAAATATTTCGGAAGTTATCCTTCCCACCATTCAACGTGTTGCAGGAATTCTCTCTTCATTCCTACCTGCACACATGTGTGACCCATAAAAAAGCCGTCTTTTTGAGTGCAATTATCATAAAATCCTTTTTGGTGAGGCAGAAGTCGAGGCGAAATGCTTATTGATCGTTTCTCAAACATGCGTTCTCTCGTTATGGTGTGGTTATTTCTCACTCAACATTTAAGAACGAGAATATGTTCTTTAGGATTTCTAACTTCTTATTACTAGCATGCAGAAATTCTATGTCCTCATAGCTCTTTGGATGCTTGTGACGCTGGAACGCTTTGAAGTTGTGAGTTTTAGTTTGATTTGCTCGAGGACTAGCAAAGTCTAAGTGTGGGGGAATTTGATAGGTGTAGAATACACCGTATTTACTATCTAGTAGTTTATGCTTTCTTTGCTATTTTTCTTGTAAATTATGTGTTTTACGCTTGTTTTGAGTTTTGTAGCTACTTTGGAGTCGCACGGAGGAAAAGAAGAAGAAATTACTCTATTTGAGCAAAAAGGGCAAAATTGTCATTTCAGGGGCGAGCACTATCTGGAGCCCAGTCAAGGTTAAGGGGCAACCTAATACTAAGCTGAGGTTAAGGGGTAGCCAGTTTTGTTTTAAAAGAGGAAATGTTAAAGGCACCAATAGAAAGTACTCGGGGCACCCGGTCTAGAGGTGGATCTTATCCACAGGGTGTATCCATCCAGCATTAACTTAGCCCTACTAATCGAGAATGATATGTCTTCTCTCATTTTCTTCACTTGCCGAAATAAAGAAAAAAACAGCGGCTGAATTAAAAGCCGATCGACTCATTTCTCTCAATCATTCGGTTCTGCCTGAAATAAAGAAGAAAGAGAAGCAGCAGCCGCTGCTACTAAATCAAGAGGAAGATCGAAAACTCAGAAGAACAAACCGAGAGCCGAGAAGATGAAATGGTTTGCTTTGTTGGGTCTCGGGGATCGAGGGTTTGATTTGAACTATTTGATCGAGAAATTGAAGGTGAAGAAATTGGATTTGGGTTCAATCGGCGTTGAAGTCCGAGAATCGGTGAGAAGAGATCGAGAACGAGATCGATTAGGGTTCGATTCAACGAGAGACAATGGTCACGGATCTAGATTGAGCCTTATAAGAATCGATTGAAGGAGGTTATATATTGAAGAGAGTTGATGGTCTTGTTGAGCCGGTTGTTCTTCTTGATGTACCGAGAGATCGAGAATTCGGTGAAGTAATGGCCAGCCGTTCGGGACCCGAGTTGGTCTTGTTGATAAGATGAGAACAGTTGAAACGACGAGATGAAGACAGAGATTTGAAATGGGTTTGTGGCTGTGTATTTGAGTTGAGGCTGGGAACTTCTGGTGTTGTGTGTTGCCAATGATAGGCTCTGGTGATGACTTGAACTGGAATAGTTCAGTGAGGCTAGGTAGAATGGGTCTCGTGGTGATTCGAGAAGGGGAACTTCTTATGTGTGAATGAATGGCCTGGCAAGAGTGGAAGGATTTGATGGAATAAATGGCTGCTCTGATGGTGTTATGGAATGGCATGATGTGGCATTACGAGGCGGAGCTGGAGTTAGTGATGGTGCAGTTGCGGTTGGGTTGTTGAGGGTGGCACCGCAATGTGGCGGATGTTAATCCGGGGAATGGATCTTTGTTCTTGAACTGATATGAAGTGAGCTAGGCACCGTGGTGCTTGTGATGTGTATGGTGATTGTCATGGGCTGGATGGAAGAGAATGCAAGAAGAAGCAATGATGTGGAGCTATACAAAGGTGTTGGTGCTAAATGATGCTGTAGTTGCAGCCAATTAAGAATTGCAGGTGATGGTGCATGTGGATGGGAATTATGTGTTGCCAATGGCGGTGAAAATTTGACACGCAAGTACATGAAATGGGTGATTACTGGATGTGAGTTGGTGTTGATTGCTGCGATGGGTTTGTTGTGGTTGAGTGATGCTGCTTGATGGCAATGCGGGAATGATTCGAATGGAGGACCGAATTGCAGGTTGTAGCTCTGGTGGCAGAAAATGGCCTGGCAAGCCATTGGGATATGGTGACTGAGCTGTATAGCCATCTTGGCTGAGCATCAATTGATGAAGCACAATGATAGTGCAGCGAAGCTTAGGCCAGTGCAAATGGCCTAGCCAAAGTGAATCTGACTCATCTGACTCGGTCGATTTGACCCGAGTTGACTCGGTGACTCTCTTTTCCTTTGACCTGTTGACTAACGGATTGGTAGACAGTTTGACTTTTTGACCGTTAGTCCTAACAGTGGATCGACGGAATATTCCGTCGAATATTCCACCGACGGAGAAATTTTCAGGTGGCTGGCGGCGACTATTCCTAATTAAGCCACAATCCCGATTTTCCGGCGAGCAAAAATTCCAGAATTTTCTATGGACTTCTCTCATGGGTGTGAAGACTTGGGCTAGGAATTGGATGGAGAATTGGACTCAAATTTGGAAAGAGAAGATGGAAGAAAAGAGAAAGACTTGAATTTGGAAATTGAATTGCAAAAGGAAAAGGATTCTATTCCTTGGAAGATTTGGAGAATATTGAAGCCTATAAATAGAGAAGTTTTCTATAACTTCTACACACACCTCTCTACACACACAACAATTCTTTTCTTTTCTTATTCTTTGTGTGAACTCTTTAACATGAGTATCTAATTTTATTGATTGAGGATGAATTCCTAGTTCTTAATATGATTTGAGTTTTTGTTTTCAAATTCTATCTTGAAGTTTTTCACATGATTATCGTTTGTTTTTACTAATAGGAATGATCTTAAAGACATTCATGATTGATTGATAGATTGTTTAGAATGCATGCTAAATTGATTTGTTAGTTTAATCTAAAGCTAGTGAAAGTTAGGGGATAAGTAATCGTTTCTTGACTCTTTACATAAGTAGCAAACACGAGACCTTGGGAGGGATTCCGTGGAGCAATTGTGTGTAGAAACAACGCTAGAAAGTGAACCAAGCGAACCAAGTTTAACTACTAGTACTAAACCTAAATTCATAAATCTTAATGCATTCTCGGGAATTACATCTTGTAAGCGAACCTCAAGGTGGTTCTTTTGAATAGAATCGATAACTAAAGCGGACTGTTACTCGGTGAAATTAGGGATTTTGGGGCTAGCTAAGCGTGCACATATCCTACGGTTGGTGATAATCATGACTAATAACAAGTAGAAAAGAACATAACTTGATTCATTGTTTCGTAACGAAGAAGGATTCCTTGATCTTGTCTCTCTTATTGCTTTCAACTTTACCTTTTTAATTGCTTTGTTTATTTTCTTTTGCTTTTTACACCCCCCTTTTGTGACAATTTTTACAACTAGAATCTCGTGCTCCTCGTGGGATCGACCTTGACTACCCTATATTACTTGTTAATTAGGTAGTAAAGTATTAATTAATTTGTTGTGGTACGACACGCATCACGTATATCCTTGTTTCTTTTCTGAGAACGTGTCCTCGTATCTCGTCCAGGGTTT
>JAJJWW010013833.1:0-41208 GCA_023531295.1 Papaver armeniacum | reverse complement strand
GGCCTCTTCCTATGCACATGCCAAAAAAATGGTGTTTGGCATGCCACAAAGCATGCCAAACCATTTCATGCCACTTATTATAAACCGCCGAACATCGACTCCCTAGCAGCCAATATTGACAATATACTTCGGTGATAAAGACTTTATCATTGATGATATTGTCAATATCATTGGCGATATTCACTCTAGCTTTAACGGCTATTTCTTCATCGCTATAAATAGGTAACTTTCAAACTCTAACTTACCTCCAATTTTTTACAAAAAATTTCTCTTCTTCGATCTATTTCTCTTTTCTTCATCTAATTTATTTCTTCTATTTGATCCAAATGGCACAATTAACCCAACTTGATTAAACACAACTTGATTTTTCTGGAATAGTACTTGAAGGTGCCAAGTTGAGAAGATATGTGATAGATTCAAAGAAATAAGAAGCAAAAGAAGTCTCCAAGTTTTGGATATCAACCAAGTCAAACCGCAAACCAAGAGAAGGCCAAGAAAGGTTAAAGGCAAGGAAAATCAAGGCAAAACAAATTTGAAGCCAAAAAGAAGATAAAACAAAGGAGACTCCGTTCATGAGCGCATTGATTGGAAGTTTAGTGAAATGAAGAAGATGAACAAGATGAAGAACATTGTTCCAAATTTTTTTTTTAGAGTCTTTCCAATTATTGTCTAGTTTTATGTCTTGTAAAATGACTATTTTAATTATATTGAAGTTTTTAATTTTGTGAAGTTTAATGAATTTGAAAATTTGACGAATATTGTTGAAACTAATATTAATTATATTCTTAAACATTAAAAGTATTTACAAATATTTAAACTTAAAACACAAAATTAATATTAATTACAAATATTGAAATTACAACACAAAGGGACAATATTGGGGCAAATATCTTAAAACCTCGAAACAACTTTCAAAATGGAATTTTTGCCTAGTAGATGCGACGATATTCCACACTACATTAACCTTTTCCTGAATTCCACCTCTGTGGTTTCGCACTTCTCGAGTTGGACAGCTAAATAAAGCAACATACCTAGTAACTTCTGTGAATTATACCGAGCGTCGAACAAATCAAAACACTACGACCGCGTAGGTTCATTGTTTGTTCTTGAAATTTAAAAAAAATCCTTTCCCACAATAGTTGGTGATCAAATACCTGGCTCCATTGTCAAATCAATATAATTCCTGCCAAATACATTCATCTTCTGCCGATTTTGAATTTTAGGTTTCTCTTCACTTGACATCTCCTAATTTGACTTCTCCTAGTTTCACTTGTCTACAATTGCACGACAAGCGGCTCTTCGATTTTGGATAATACAGTGGTTTGCCATGCACTCACTGATTCATATTATCGGCCATGCTCTGAGAGAACTGGAAGAGTGATGAAAAGAATTGGAGATTAAGAAATTCTAGAGATTGAGAAATTCTTAAGAGATTAAGAAATTAAATTGTGAGTTGAAATGAGATTAAAATTAGGTATTTATAGAGGGGAAATATTAGCCGTTGGATGAAGATCGATGGCGATTATCAAAGTATCGAGCTTACGCCTTTGACTGTCTATTTGTCGGCCGAATGACCATCGAACGATCATTTGACCATCGAGCGACGAAGACTGTCGCTCATTGAAACTGCATCGCGTATGCCTATATGCCGGGGAATAACATATTGGCATATGAGGTTTGACGAGTTGGCATACCCGCCAGTGGGTGCATATATGCCAAATACCATGTTTTGGCATGTGCATAGGAAGAGGCCTTATGGGAGCAGATGAAGAGATTGAGGATCCTCGGTGTGAACTACATTTGTTGAGGAAGTCATGGCTGCCGTTTGTAACCTATATTTTTCTATACGTATTTGATGCCCGAGTATTTATCGGAGGCACGAGAATATTCGATTCATATTTGGCTCAACATATGCGTCGTATTGTTACGAATGATGGACTGGTATGGGATTGTTACGACTTCGACTTATTTCTTTATCTCTTAGGCATGGTAGTACGGGCTTATTTTTATGGTCGATGTGATCCATTATCGTTATTTGGCTTCAATGATTCGAGACACTAACCCTACAATCTGTTATTTTGTGCAACACGTCTCTGCCGGTCCGACCTTGAGTCTTAATGACGATCTATGGAATTATTTTCACAGTATGCATGTCCTGGTGTCAATGTCGATCTTCTGCGCCTCATCCCATGAAATTTACGGCGGTTAAGTATTTTGAGGTTGTCATAAAGAGATGCCAGAAGTTGTCCATGAGCTTGCTCGCGTTGTGCCCTACTGGCAATGTAATAAGTCCAATCATGCGTCGAGATTTTCTCAAAGCTCTACCCATTGAGGGACTCGATCGGGAGGCTTGAGGAGTGCCAATTCGGTGCGGTTCTTTGTTATCGTTTGGGCGGTCTTTCTTCATTTTTGTGATCGAGATGATGGATTGTTTGGAGATCATGTTTTGCACTGTGCTCATGAGGTGGGGCTCAAATTTCGCGCCGCATGATCGGAGACACTATTACCGATATGTGTTTTCGTCTGGGTGCTCACTAGAGAAGGAAGTCGATTTGGGTTTCTTATCTAATGAGGGTGGGGCGCTGAGACCTGCGGATATTATGGTTTACAAGCCCGGGATAGGGGCCGTGATGTATGTTTAGGTGTGACTTGGGTGTCGCCTTTTACTTGAGAGAAGTTTGTTATTTTGACCGAGTTTAGCTTTGAGAATGTCATTTCGCGTAAACATAAAAACATACTTTGATAAATGCTTGGCTCAAGGTTTTGGCTTTGACACCTTAGTTTTCGACTTTTGGGGAACTTGGTGAGGATTTCGTGGATACATTGAGGAGGTTGCACAATCGTTTATACAGATTTGATGTTAGTGCAAAGAAATGTAATTTCTTTTTTTGATAGATTAGGTATTGTTTTCCAGAAGGTGTTGGTGCCCAGTTTGACAAGGATCCCTACTAGTTATTCGAAGTAATTTGTAATCTTTTCATTCTCTAAATATTATATATATATTTATATAAATCTTATTTAAAAATAAATAAATAAAATAAAATCTTACCTCGTGGGAACAACTTGTACTGGAACCAAGTAGCGGTATGATTACCATGGCTTCCCTTTTCGCAAGATAGCAAAAACTTGCGAGTTCGACCGAGCGATTCTCAAACAAAAAGAGGAAAAAGAGTCGTTGGTGTGTTTTTTTTAGAAGAGAAAACAGGGATTAACAAATAAAAAATAAAATAATGTATCGGGCTAAAAATCAAGTAATGAAAGCATAGGATAATTTGGTGGTGGCGATACTACAGTTGATTTTAGGTGGTACTGAACTCTTTCATATAAATATATTTTGTTTTTTGTCAAAATAATATCAACAATTTCGATGATCTTTTAATTTTAGGTTTTTTCTTTTGTGGTGTTGGTTTTCGTATAGGCTTATATTTCCCATGAAAACCACTATATTGGATACCTGTTGCCAGATCTAAACTTTATTTTCACTACTATATCATTATGAACATGATGTGTGAGGCTAAACTCTTGAAATTGAACATTAATGTAAAAGGTAGTACATATAAGTTTATAAACAAGGGGCATATATCTGAACAACATATCCTATCATATTCAAATCATGATGTAAGTTTCTAAAAATCCTATATGATGTTTGTTGATTATTCACCATGTTGAAAATATTCATGTTATCAGATGAGAGGTGTAACTTCTTTATATATGATGATCATTAATTTTTATTAATTTATTCCATTTTTTGTTTTGTTAGTTAGTGTCAAGAAAAAACAAGGATATTGAGAAGGCTTATCGAGTTGATTTCCTTAAAATGGGGAGGAGGTACGGTAATTTTCTCTTCCTAAATTTCGTGTGTAGACGAGAGAGACTGGAATTAACTAGAGTACCAAAAGGACATGTGTTTCCAAAGCTCGGACCAGTGTTGGTGGATGAAGATATGGAAATAGCTCTGTACGACAAGACTAGCGTATTTGGTCGTCAGTGGTGAATTCTTGTTCTCTGCCTAAGATATTCTTATCATGTTTTTAATTAATGTTTATTAAAGCAACTACTTAGGGTTTCCTATTCCATCTAATACATCTTACTTTAATTATTAACGTTTTTAAGTGCTGCTTGTTTAGGATTGGTATTTCTTGAGTTATGACATCTTATTACTAAAAATTATGTTTTTATTTTGATCCTAAATTTATTTCTTGTGTTGTTACTTAGTCCTTGATTGTATTCTGTTTTATCCTGCTTGAACCGAGTTGAAAGAATCATCCAAGTTGATGCCGCCCGAAAACTTTTCACTATATACACCATACGCACGGCCATACACCAACACACTCATTTCCTCACACTAATCAAAGTAATGCGTCATCGAATTATTGTGGTAACATGCGTACATAGAGGAAAATGCACAAGAAAATTCTTATAGAAACAATGTCAGAGATGCGCATCAATTTCTATTGATCCACATGCAAAACCCACCACCTTAGTTATTGGTTCTGATTGAGCTCGTCACCCAAATAAGTTTTCTATTTCTAGACGTTGAAATTGTTGTTGTAATATGAGTGGTTGACCACTTGAGGTGGCATTGTGCATGTACTTTTATCTTCATGCTTGACACATGTAATACTTTCTCTATTACCACCAACACATGTAGCAACACTACTTCCTACATCTCCTCTTTGTCTTATGTACTTAAAGAGGAACAAGTGAATGAATAAACACTCACTGATTTTCCTTCTCTTCTATTTTTGGTTTATTCTCCATTAAATCTTTGTTCCCTTAAACACAATAAACTTAAACACGTTATCATAACCTTGTTCTAACCAATTGTGTCTTTGTTTAATCAATCAAGGAAGAAAATTTTGTTTTCTACATCAACTACAATCACTAGTTCCACTAAAAATTTATCCTTCACTTCTACTACTTCTTCTTGTTTTCTTACATCAAGTAAGGAAAGCTAAAAGAAGGTATATCTAAACTTTACCTCCTTTTGATTTGTTAAGAAAATTCATGCATTCTTTTACACATACATTTTTTTTCTTAATTGTGATATATTTCTCTCTATGTTATATATTACATAATGAAAAAAAAAATCATTATTTCTCTTAAGACACGCATGATTGTCCATATCTTACTGAAAATGACATGTATTGTTTTTCCTCTACAAGCGGCTTACACCTTCAATAACCATAACGAAATTTGGTTTATGGTTTGCACTTCTAATAGCCATAGCGAAATTTGGTTTATTCTTTACACATTTGATAACCATAAAGAAATTTGGTTATTTAATTTTGTTGACCAGCATGATCGAAATTGAACTATGACATATCCGTATTCTGCACACAACCATAAGGAAATTTGGTTTTGATAATTCATCTCGTCCATAAAGAAACTTGGCTACGGGAAAAATGGTACCGAGAATTTGTCGTTTTTGTGGACTCAGAAGGACTTGAGCACTATATTAATGGGCACAGAGAAGTAAATTCTGGCCATAGTGTTAGTGACCCTAAGTTCGAGAAAACACCTCAGAATCCCTCTACTAAAAAGGCACCAGATGGAAATGCGCCTTGGTACAAGTACGAATTTACCGGACATGGATAAAAGCAATGTAAAGCTAGTGTCAACATAGCTGTGAGCTACAAAATGTACCAGGAAACTCTCAAGCAATAAGTTCACTACACGAAAGAAAATAATCTTAACCCTGAAGTCAACCTCATAATTTCATACTTCCTAGGCAATTCGAACTTTACCCCAGTAATTGAAGTACCTGAATTTTCTTGGGCCTAAATACGTTAAGTCTCTTGTAATTTTATGTTGTCTTAGACTACGGTTTGTTTAATGTTTATAGTTTATCTATAGAATTTTAGTTATGATATTCTATTGTTTAGCATGTATATTAGAATAGAAAGGACATCATTCTAATGGGACAAATGTAAATCTCTAAAGAAAGTGAGATAAATTGTTCCTTTTTATACATAATGTACTTGTTGGAATGTCTTAAGGAGAAATATAATGTCCAGTGATAGTGGAAGCACCCACACTATCCTAAGAAATAGACAATTATTTGTTGATCTTACTCCTTGTAATACCTCTGTGACTACGATGATATGATATAATAAGTAATAATTAGGCGACGTATGGCTCAATTTTTATTGCCAAACGACACAATGATTAAAGTCACAGAAGCTCTATATGCACCAAGAGCTAACCTCCCTTGTTGAGTTTCAAGTATATCCGTGCACATGGTTATCACTTGGAAACTCACTATGAAAATGGAACTGAGTACGTATATGAGATCTCAAGTGAGTGCGGAAGGAAGCGCATCTTAGAGAAACTAATGAGTCAATCTAGTGGATTGTACATCACAACTATAAGGATTATTGAATCCCATGTTGTTACCAATGATGAACTGTTGGCCTGTGACTCATATAAGATTTGGCACAATTGACTTGGGCACCCAGGTCGTGATATGATGATCCGTGTTTCGAAGAACTCATGTGGACATCCCTTCTTTCGAATGAAAAAGAAAATGTGAATACAGATTGTTACCATGCAAAGTAACAGTGTGCTTTCTAAAGTAAATGACGCCAATCTATGCCTTATAAAGTAAGAGAAGCGCAACCTTTGCCTTCCAAAGTAATTGAAGCCCACCCACCATCCCATTCTTCTTCGATATCCTTATCAAAGGCACATCATTCACTCTGCAAAGCTTGTTCTTTAGCAAAGATAGGATTGAGACCATCCTATGCTAAAGATACCAAACAAATTTCACTACGGGAAAAATAGCGATCATCAACTACATGCAAAAGAGTTGTCGTACATGTGCGATGACGTTTATCGAAAGGTTGCACAAGGGGTGGGGGTGGGGGTTATAGAAAGTCCTCGAATCTATACAACTCTTCGTATAGTGTCGTAAACATAGTTGTAGTTTAATTTTGTACAATGCTTTTGTCGCTTGTCAAAGTCTTTCGAAATTTTCTCTTAATCCCTAACGCAACTCTTACTTGGGTTGTGAAAATAACTCCTACACTACACTTGTTTGGGTTGTAGAATATTCCTCGACAACCATGGTTAGAGTTGTATGTCAATTCTTGGACGACTATGGGAAGCGTTGTATGACAATTCTTTGACGACAATGTGAAGGGTTGTATGTCATCTCTTTGACAACTATGGGAAGAGTTGTATGTCACTTGGTTAACAACCATGGGAAGAGTTGTATGTCATATCCTTGACAACCATGGGAAGAGTTGTAAGTCATTTGTTTGACAAGTATTGTTAGAGTTGTATGTCATATGTTTGACAACCAAGCTATATGTAGCAAAGAGAATATGTATTACGAGTCCACTTACAAGCCATCATAACTCGTTGTGGTTCTTTATCATTTGTGAAAAAATTGAAGTTGGCCACAACATTCAAATATACTAGCATTGCATTAAGATGTAAAACCATTAAAATGTTACAAAGATTGGAAACACTTAAACCATTCAAACACTTAACCAATTTTAGATCATTCAAACATTTAAACCATTCAACCATTCCAAAATCCATTAACCATATAAATTGTTTGTCTACTTCATGGAGCAACAAAAAAAGAACAAAGTTTCCTGAAACACTCCCAAAGAAGATTAAGAAGGCTAGTCAAGCAATATTAGATCCTTGGCCCATGAGATGTAAGTTCCAAAGCGTCGTGGATACACTTCAACTCACCGATTTGCACGTAGAGAAGAGCATCATCCACAAGAGAAGCCGTCACGTATACCTTGTAAGCTCCAAATCCTATTGGAATTCCATGGATTAACTTTGGATCCGTATCGGCAATAACCGCAACACAATCTCGCCCTCGACGTACCAACCGAGTAACTTGAAAGCTCTATTCTTCTCTGGCACTCCCACACATTTGTTCTGCTCAATGGACTGTCATTGTCACGGACCAGGCTAGTGCTAGCATGGTTGTTGCTGGCATTTCTAGACTACAGAAAAAAAAATACCACAGTTACAAGAGAAAATGATATAAGGCAAAGACAAAAAATGGCATGATGCAAAGAAGAAAAATTGGCAAGTATAGAAACATGTAAGCAAACTTACATTTGGACTGGCCTTTTGCAAATGTGATCCATTTTGGAAGCAGACACATCTCGAGGTCTTTTCCTACACAAAGACCAAACCGGCAGTATAAGGGGCAAGTTTAAATTCATAAACTAAGAAAAGAAAACTAAAAAAATAATAAAATTCTCACCTCTAACATCTTAAGTCTCCCATTCAATTCCACCATACTTTCCCGACACTCGTTAATGATATTCTTGGAATGGGACTTGACAACCATATTTGTCTTTGTCGCTCCAAACCCTATTCCTTTGAGTTGACCTGGTATGTCATCCACCAAGAGCTTTGACAAGAAGATCATCTATCACGGATGATCCATCATCGACACCACCCTCTTCTTCAGCTCTTGCAATTTTCTCCTGTATCAGTGCGTAACAAAATTAGTCACATTTATGAATTGAATATTCAAAAAAATAAACAAAGAAAAATAAGTCCGAGTCCTCAAAAAGCCTCAACAACCCCGGATGTGGTTCCTTTCCTTCCTTCTGCTGGTGACCCACTTTCCACAATACAACTCTATCAATCTCTCAGTTGTCTTCTGCTTCTTTTGCTGCAATGAAAATGTAAATCCGGTTAGTTAAAATATCTGCAACTAGTTTTTAAACAATCATACTAGCAAACATATAATGAACTAAATTATGTTCTCGTAGAACATACCATATCCGCCCCCGAGCGTAACCTTTCATACTTGATAGTGTGTGGGATAGTATGTTGTTGCGAATTTCCTACATTTGGGAGCCTTTTTGCCTGACAAAGTAATTAAATGCCGTTAAGGAACAAGACATCACTAACAACATTGATTGTACAAGGGAATTAATGTAAAAAATTACAAGATACAAAAACTTACTCTAAATTCCTCTGAACAAACATTTTTCATGAACTCTTTCCCCACTCATTGTCCGACATGTTCTCATGGTTTAAGTTCTTTCAACCTCTTCTCTCTTTTCTTCTTCTTCCAACTCATCTAGGGCAAGTATCTTACCGGCTTTCCTAGACTTAGCCTCTTTAATATAACAACCCATCTTCCCATAATAGTAGTCCTTGTAAAAATCATCAACAATGAACCTCATCTGGCAAATAACAGTGAAGGAGTTAAGTTAATATTGAAGGTTAAAAGTTAAAGATGTAAAGAGTTTAAGAGTTAAGAAATTACCTTGATAATCTTCCAAACATTAACTTTGGCTTCTTTGGGGACCGTTCTCCAATCCTTGAATGTTGGACGGGAATATTCGCCTTACTAAAACTCCCAACACACTTGCAAGTTGGACAGAAGGGTCACCAATGGGATGATCTTTATTGTTAAAGCTAACAATGGCTTTGTCTGGCTTTTGGGATTTGTCCTCTATTAGCCCTAGTGAAGCCATCCGTGTTGGGCCACGTGGAACATGCTTTCTTTTCTCTTTTCCTTCAACAACCTAAGTATATTCACGTTAATAAGCAAAAGAGTTAGAGAATGATTTAAAAAACTAATATAAAGAAACAATTCACTTAAATCAAGACATAAAGAATTATACCTCATCTCTTGTTTCATTTTCATTTGCTGTGATGTTATTCTCTCTATCATCATGCTCCATTTCCTTGTCTTTAGCAGCAATACCATTCTCCAGTTCTGGTTCCTCTTCATATTCTTCAGCTTCTTCAACCATATTAGAGAAGGTATTATTTGGATTCCTGATTTGGACATTCGGACATGGGCCTCGATTGGTATAATTTCCGCTTCACTGTCTTTGCTTCTCAACAACTTCTTTGGAGTGTGCGAGTTTGAGATGCTTCGATGTGGGACCGGAATGGTTGAGTTTGTGAGGCGCTTCTAGGTTGAACTACACTTTTTCTTTTCCTAGGTGATGATCGTGTTGGAGCGACGGTTGGAGTACTCTTTTTGCAGTATGATCTCTTTTCCTCGACCTTTCTTAAACCTAGGTGATGTCTCTGGTGGTTAGTGTCTTTTCACATTCCGTTGGTGATTGACTTGGAGTATTTTGGATCACAAAGTTACTCGAACTCTTCTTCTTGTTAGGAGTTGTTTGTTTGATTTCGTACTTTGTAGGCCGAACTCGCTCTTTTCAAAATGATTTGTAACTTAAATAAGTTAATAACAAGAGTTTGGTAAATAAATTGAGTTATACAAATAAAAGAAACTGAATCAAGATAGTTTGGCAAACTATAAGAGATGTCTTAGTACCTTATTCTTTGGTAATGGGACAGACTGGATAATTTTCGCTTCCTTACTAATCTGCAACATAAAGTAGAATAGGTCAAACAAAAGAAGATGGTAAATAAAATCATTACACTAAACAAAGAATGATATGCTCACGATAAGTCCTTACCTTCTCCTTGGGAGTTGGAACAAAGTTTTTGGTCTTGGCTTCCTTGGTAACCCGCAACAAATTGTTCTTCGTGGTAATTATATAAATGACCCTCTTTTTCATGGGCTTCATAAATACCCTTATCCTACAATAAAAATACCCCTCTCCATTCTTAAGCCCATCAGGGGTCCATTAAGGTTTTTATTTGTTCCAAACTTGCCCTCCTATCGTTTTTATCTATTCCTACTTACAGTTGCATTTCTTTTCTAATAACAGCGAACCATCCATCTCCGTCGCTCCACCACCACCACCAACATCTCCATCTTCACCACCTCTGCAAATACTCCCACATTCGCCGCCGAAAATCGAGAAGTGTCAGTAACATATGAAACCTTTTTCTTATTTATAATTGATTTTTAAAATCAGATCCAAAGAAATCCAGATTAATCATCGTCGGAGTGGATTAACATCAAACCTCATCTATTTCGTCAACAAATCCATCGAAGAAGATAAGTTTTCATTTATTCAATTAATCGATGATATTATCTCTGATTGTTTTAGAGTTTTCAAAACATTCACATTTAATCTTTCGATGCTGCTATGTTTTGGTGATTCTTACTATTACTTCGAGTAAAAGATGACGGGAAAATTTAGGAAACCACTTTCATAAAAAAATAAATTAGGGTTCATTATCTGTGTTTCAATTGTGTTTATCGATTTCATATGATTTTAAAATGAATTTCATATTTGTAAACGGTGGATCTAAATCTATAGTACCCGTCAAATCTTTATGAATTTACTATACTTTCGATTTTCAAAAATTTAGGGGTTCATAATTGCGTGTTAGCTATTTTAATTCCATGTTATGCAATGTGGTGCGGGTACTGGTACTTCCGAGGCGGTGTTTCGTTGATAACAAAGTGGAATTCATGAAATTACCTTTTGGTGCCTCTTGTTGAGCTTAATAATGGTTGCTCACCTAGGTAAGTACTAAGCTCGAATAATAACTGGGTATATATTGAAGTCTCAAAATAGGTAGTTTGTGGTATTGTCACTGGGTCATTCCAATGTTATTTAGAATTAGTATCTTCTCACTGGAATTTGCAAACTGCAAATTAGTAGGTTTCATTAGTATTTGCTTTTTATGTGACTACTTGCTAGGCATATGAGCATGGAGGAGGAGGCAGAGGTGTTTTTCAGTAGTGTGGTGCAGGTAGTGGAGAGGATGGTGGTGGTGATTTGTAGTAGCATGGTTTGTATGAGCTCGATCAATATGTTTTGATGTCAATAGAGCTTGCTAAGAATTGTCGGTATAAATGTTGAATCAAGCCATGTATGTGTTTTCATAGGGGCCATATACGAGTCCTTAAAATGGTTATTCTTGTTTGTATATGTGGACATTATTTTGCTTCTTTTAAACTGTTTGGTTGTATAGAATTAGGTGTAGGTTAATTTTGATGTGCATTTCCATTTTGTTGTGTTATTAGATTTTCTATGCATTTTCTATTTTCTAATCGATTTAGTGTCACCCTTTGAATGGATATTTGAACATTCCTTGGATCATTTTGTCATATTTATGTATCCCAAGAGAGATGTTTACCGTGATTATTGTTGTCTGTTGACAATATAGGTAATGGTGCGTATGTCGACTCTAACTTAATCGTCGACAAATATACGTACATCTCTAACTTAATTTTCATATTAGGTTCTCTTTGCTCATATTTGTATTATGGATGGTGATGCTCAGAAAAAGTTGGTAATGGTACTTGTCAAACTGGTGTAATTGTCATTGGCAGTGGTGGAGGAGGTGGGATTGGTTTATGGTAGTGGTACAAGAGTTGGTGATGGATGAGTTGCAAGAATGAGCGGCTATGGTTGTTGTTGTCTTGTTTGGGTGACTAACGTAAAGGTAAACCCTATCTCTTACATTAATTTACAATGAATCTATTAGCTTTCTATTACATTTTAAACGTGGGAGCCTTTGATATGTAGTAAGACACTCACGCATTAACAATAGAATTTGATCTTAGTGTAAGGAGTCAACAACAAATATTTGTATATCAACAATAAAAATTGACCTTAGTTTAGGAAGTCAACAACCAATGTTTTTGTATCAACAATGGAAAAATGGAATCAACAACCAATATTTGTGTATCAACAATAGAAATTGATCTTAGTGTAAGGAGTCAACAACAAATATTTGTGTATCAACAATAAATATTGACCTTAGTTTAGGGAGTCAACAACCAATGATTGTGTATCAACAATGGAAAAATGGAATCAACAACCAAATTTGTGTATCAACAATATAAATTGATCTTAGTGTAAGGAGTCAACAACAAATATTTGTGTACAAATAATAGAAATTGACATTAGTTTAGGGAGTCAACAACCAATGTTTGTGTATCAACAATAGAAAAATGGAATCAACAACCAAATTTGTGTATCAACAATAGAAATTGATCTTAGTGTAAGGAGTCAACAACAAATATTTGTGTATCAACAATATAAATTGATCTTAGTTTAGGGAATCAACAACCAATGTTTGTGTATCAACAATGGAAAAATGGAATCAACAACCAATATTTGTGTATCAACAATAGAAATTGACCTTAGTTTAGGAAGTCAACAACCAATGTTTGGGTATCAACAATAGAAAAATGGAATCAACAACCAAATTTGACAAATATTTTTGAACTTTTGATGTTTTGGATCAACTTCAGTTGTTGACACCTAATATTGACGGCGGCGGCGGTGGTGGTTGTATTTAGTAAGTGGTGGTGGTGGTGGTGGTGGAGTGGTGGTGGCGATGGTGGAATGTTATTGGTGGTTGTATTTATTAAGTGTTGGTGGTGGTGGTGGAGTGGTGGTGGTGGCGGATTGGTGGCGGCGGTGCTGTTGGTGGTGGTGAAATGAAATAATAGAAAAATCTATTTTTTAATGGATAAAATTTTTAAATGGAAAATAATATTGTAAGTGAGGGTATTAAGGTAATCTATTTTTTAATGGATAAGGTATTTAAATGATAGGGTATTTATATTGTTGTATAAGGGTATATTTATTGGGTGGAAAAACTAAGGGTATTCACCATTCTTGAATCATGCAAACATCAAGAAAATAATTTGAATCATGCAAACATCAAAATTCTTCATACATAATTTATCATGCATAATTGGAACACCCACATATAATCTAGCAAACATCAAGAAAATATTGTCATGATACCAAATTAGAAGGATTTATAAATGAGCTAGTGCACTCACTATCCTATGAGTAAGTCGATCGCTTAAGATTCAAGCAATTGTCTCGCTCATAAGATAAAGAGTGCTCTAGCTCTCATCAATCCTTAACCACCAAATTACACATACATATATCTATCAAACTAATACAAAATCAAACAACAGGTAACATAGGCTGAATACGGCCCCATCATAAATCTCAGTTGAGAATGAGTCAAACTCCAACCCCTGTCATTTAGAGTTACTTGATAGCTTATAAGAGACATGCTCAAAAATCAAACACTAAATCATGTTAAGAATATTAACTATAAATAACTCTTAACTCTAAATCAATCAACATATGAATCGGTTAATCAAAAATCAAACTCTAAACAATCTACCTATAAATCGGTTCTATCAAAAACCTAACTCGGCTAAAAAATAAAACCCTCAAATAACAAATCATACAAAAAGAAAATATCAAAGTCTAAATCAAACTCGGCATATGAATCGGTTTCATAAAAAACCCTAACTCGGCTAAGAAAAATCGTAATCAAGAAATAAATTTAAAATCAAATTATACATCAAACACAAAGCATATGAAAAACTCTAAATGAAACTCTAGATGAAAAATTAATCGAGAAATCAAAACGAAAATTGGAAAAAAAAAAAAAAAAACCCTAATCGAGTGAGATTTATACCGATGTTGAAGGCCGAGCCTTCTAGGTTAGAGGTGAAGTTATTCAACTCTTAGGTATCAATTGAACTCTAGAACTTCAATTTTCAGGCGAGATTTCGCTTTTTTCGGATCAATTGGTTTTGGGATTTTGAGATTTCCGCGCTTTTGGGATTTTTTTTTCGATTTCTCAAATTTTCTTGGGTAAGGGGTGAAGTTGGGGTTAGGTTTACTTTCTTCTCGGGGTAAGGGTGAAGTTGGGGTATGAATCAATTAAGGGTTAGGTTTACTTTCTTACTCCGGGTTGCATAGAAAAACCTTCAAAGAGACGGAGAGAGAGAAATGAAATGAGAAGGAGAAAAAAAAATGTTTTGGATAGTTAGGTTTTTTTTTCTCTGGCGGAGAAAAAAATGTTTTTGGTCAATAGTCAAATCTAGAAGGATGTGCGAAAATTTGGGCGGGATTTTTGGTGGGAAACATGTAATCCGCATGATATAGATCTTGGCCGTTAGATTAAAAATGGGACATTCTCATTGGTTTAAAAAGAGCATATGGATTGAGAAGAAAACACAAAATTTGGTAAACCAAACAAGGATGCTGACCGTTAGATTGGCTTGAGATTTGATTTCCTTAAATTTGGTTCGTTGGATTACAAACATTTACAATAAAACCATGAAGAAACCCTAAATACATCGACTTCGAGAAAGAAAGTGACTACGAGATCGAACCTGGATAGAAATGGGCTACTATAAGTCTGGAAACTTAGGTCAAAATGATTAATCCGAAGCCTGCAAGATTCCGCCGAATATCCTCTCAAAACCTTAAAGAAAACCTAAATTCATCGACTTCGGTGGACCTATACATCCAGAATACGGCCATTTAGTTTATGGTTCGGGATGATGCTTCGATCCGTTGATCACAAGTTGCATTATTGTCCACAAGAAATGTTGCATTCACAAAGCTCCCAGCACAGATTATACGATTAATGGATCTCCACCCTCATTATCCAATCAAGTATATCAAATTTGATATTGCTGCAGAATTTACATCTAAAGGATTTGATGATTTCTGCACGTCTAACGGAAATGACGTAGAGCATCTCGTACCCCATTTACACAACTAAAAATGGTCTTTAGAAGTTACCATCAAAAGGTTACGAGATGATAGCTAGGGCATTGGTTATGCGTCCATCCCGCCTATTACCGCTTGTGGGTACGCCATATTGCATGCAGCACACTTATTCGCTTTAAACCCACCTAGCCAACCATTTTTTATATGCAGGTTGGTAATTGAATATGAGCATGATATTTCACATTTGCGCATATTTGGTTGTGTCGTATACGTGCCTATTACTCCCCCACATCGTACTAAGATGGGTCCACAAAGACGAGTAGGTATTTATGTTAGATACGAATCCCCAACAATTATCCGCTAATTATAACCTTTAACAGGCGGTCTCTTTACTGCTAGATTTTCGGATTGTCACTTTGATGAGACAACCTTCCCCGTATTTAGGGGAGGAATGGAAAAGGATTTCCTAAGGGAACAACAAGAATTGTCGTGGTGTGTTCCCACGTTGTCTCATCTTGATCCTTACACTTCACAATGTGAAAGTGAAGTGAGCAATTATCAATATTTTGAATGTGGCAAATCCCCATGCCTCGATGCATTTATTGATATCGCTAAAGTGACGAGATCACACATACCAACTGCAAGCATGCCTGCAAGGTTGGAAATCCTTAATCTAGGATATGCACTATAAGATAAGGTGTTGCAACTACATTTGGTGAAAGTGTGGTTGAGGCTGTGGCTCCATAAAGGAAGATGCAGAGACCACCAGGTTTGACTAGTGCTCACCTAGAAAGGAAGTGGGTGAGTAAGGCACAATCTAATGTTTATATCATCCGCAATCATCTCATGATATTGTCTCTAAATATGTCCATTAATCATACTGGAGGACGCTCCGAAGTTTTAGATGATTCTAGAGAACAATGAAATCCTATTGGATTATGAGAATGTGCATGAGTCAATGAAAGGATGATGCATGGATGTTGATGATATAATTCATACATAGTTGCTCCACAAGTAGAGCACAATGAGATTGAACCATGCTCTATATTGATTAATCTCAAAAAGAGCATATTTGGCCTTCTCAATCCAGGAAGAACTTAGTTCTTTGACAAATATACATGTATTTGGTATGGTAGTGCTAATCCACCAAGTGTAAATCTTGTGGGACATATATGATTATTTGTCACAAAGCGTAGTGAGAGGAATGAAGTCTTAAAGTATAAAGACTCACCTTGTGGCACGAGGTTTCTCACAAACCCCTCGGATCGCTCATTCTCTTGTAGTGAACATCATAATGTTCTACTAATTATATGATCTTGACAAGCTTTAAGGGCTTGAAATGCGACTTATTGATGTGGTTACATCATATCTCTATGGGGATCTAGATACATAGATATTCATGAAAGTGCTAAATGTCCTTTCATTTCCCAAATCAAGTAACTCTAAACCACCGGAGTGCGTTGGCAATTCAAATGAAACACTCACTTTATGGATTATAAACAATCCAAATGGATATGTATACCCGTCTAAAGTGATTATTTGATTGGTAAGGGATATACAAGTAAAGAATTGCGCCCCTGCGTGTTTGTAAATAAAACAAGTTTTGTATTTGCTATTATATCTGTGTATGTCGACGACATGAACATAGTAGGTACTCTTGATGAAATAAGAGAAACCACATGCTATTTGAAATCCGAATTTGAGATGAAAGATCTTGGGAAAACTCGGATGTGTCCAGGACTTAAACTAGAACATCGAGCTTGTTGAATATTAATTCACCAGTCTGCATATGTCCATAAGATAGTCAGGCAACTTAGTATGGACAAAGTGCAGCCGGCTAGCACTCCCATGAATGGTTGAAATTTAGATGTACATAAAGATCCATTTCGTCCAAAGGAAGGTGACGGAGAGGTATTGGGAGAAGGATGTCCCTATCTAAGTGCAATAGGCGCATTATTGTACTTAGCACAATGTACTCGACCAGACATCTCATTCTCGGTGAACTTGTTAGCTAGATATAGCTCAGCGCCAACGCAGCGTCATTGGAATGGCATAAATAATATCTTTAGATACCTAAAGGGAACCATTGACTTGGGTTTGTTTTATCCCTATGAAGACGAAAGGAGAGATACTAATGTAATTGCGACTCCTTACACCGAAACCTCAAATAATATTTTGGTTGGTTTTGCTGATGATGGGTACCTCTCAGACCCACACAAAGGTCGATCCCAAACCGGATACGTGTTCACCATGGGAATACAATGATATCCCGGAGATCGACCAAGCAAACCCTTGTGGCTACCTCCACAAACCACTCTCGAGATCATTGCTCTACATGAGGTTCATGATCGTGTATATGGTTAAGGTCTATCATTACACATATTCGAGGGACATGTGGTTTGAGTTCTATCACCGAAGAGCCAACTTGCATTAATGAAGATAATGCAAACTTGCATCGAATGATGAAACAAGGGTACATTAAGGGTGATAATACAAAACATATATCACCGGTTGTTTCTGATCATCAACAACAATGTCTTCTAAACATTCAAGTCATTAAAGTAAATTCTAACTAAAATGTGGCGACTTATTTACTAAGTCATTACCTAAGCCCACATTTGAAAAACATGGGAGAAGTATAGGGCTAAATAAACTGTCCGAACTTCCATGACTTCATGTGAAAAGTACATGACTAAAGAAATTTTATGAAGACCGTGAATGCATGCGTAAGACTAAAGGAATCGTCTAAAACTCCCATGACCGTTATGGACTAAAGAAATTGTCTTACATCAGGGGGAGCTTCTAATGGTATGTTGAACTCTTTTTCCCTTCTTCGAGGTTACTTTTTCCCACAAGGTTTTGTTACTCGACAAGGTTTTTAACGAGACAACAGTAATACCGCAAGTGCAATCATGAGGAAATGTCGACATCAGGGGAACATCCAACGATGTGATGTTGACCTAAAAGAAGGCTAAAGGAATTTCCCAAATGCACTCTGGACTAAAGCAATTGTCCGACTCCCGTGATTGCATGAATACAAAAGACTAAAGGAAGTGTCTCGATCGCATTGCACTAAAGGAAGTGTTAGACCATATAAGACTAATGGAATTGTCCGAGCTCCCATAATTGTTGGACTAAAGAAATTGTCCTATATGTCAGGGAAAGCATCTAATGGAATGTTGAACTCTTTTCCTTCACCGAGGTTACTTTTTCCTACAGGGTTTTGTTACTTGGAAAGGTTTTTAATGAGACAACAATAACACCATAAATGCAAATCTCGGGGAGATGTCGACATCATGGGGAACATCCAACGATGCAATGATGACGCCAAAATGTGTTGTACTCTTTTCCTTCACCGAGGTTACTTTTTCCCCACTTGGTTTTGTTACTTCGACAAGGTTTTTAATGAGACAACAAAAACACTAGAAATACAACTTCAGTTGAGGTTGTTGTTCTCCTTACGAGTGTTCAGGTTTTTTGTGCAAAATATTTTTCCTGACACGGTTCTACAAAGGAGAAAATTCTTGACAAGCAACGCCATTTCATACGCTCAAGTGTCTTTCTCCTTCGACCAGTTTTTCATCAACGAACATTTGCTGGCAAGGTTTTCACAAAGCAATGAGTTTATAATGGTGGTCATCTAAGGGGGAGTGTTGTAGTAATATGAGTGGTTGACCACTTGAGGTGGCATTGTCCATGTACTTTTATCTTCATGCTTGATACATGTAATACTTTCTCTATTACCACCAACACATGTAGCAACACTATTTCCTACATCTCATTCTTTGTCTTGTGTACTTAAAGAGAAACAAGAGAATGAATAAAACACTCACTGATTTTCCTTCTCTTCTATTTTTGGTTTCTTCTCCATTAAATCTTTGTTCCCTTAAACACAATAAACTTAAACTGAAATAAATTTTTTAAAACCAATTTCTTGAAATTAAGAGTACCGGTCTTTGCTTCAATTTTCTCATACATGTCGAAGTAGATGCCATAACAAAGTATTGCGGTACCGTCAGTCTAGTTCCTCCGGAATTATTATCCTAAATCGTTTTCTTTTGGGTTGGTTTGATTCCATCGGCTTAAAAATCTATCGTTAATTAGTTGATCAACTAAGTAATAATGTGTCATTATCAGAAGATGGTCTGAGACTTGAGTAATTTTACGGTCATCCTACGTCTACCGAAAGTAGTGGAATTTTTGATTACGTGGCCCATCGTGATGGTGGACTAAATATGGCAGGCCAAAATTAACTTTACCGTTGTCATATAGGAAAAACGGAAAACTCCGCCATGGTATTGGAGCTCACTCTCAAACCAGGCACCACGTAGTTGGAATTATTATTTGGAGACCGATGGTTTTTCTTAATGCTTCCAAAGAGGCGGAGTAATAATCATAATCGAAATACATTTTGTCCTACCCTAAGTCTATCTAGTCGTCCTGGTATTATTATCCTAATCCTAATCCTAGAATTAAATTATGTTTATTTGTTTTCCATTTCATACACCACTTTTGTCTAAGTTTGGATTATCATTTTCGCAAGTTCAAGGGAATTAATCCCATCATTCCACGGAATCCTAGTTAGCAATTCGGGGTACGGATAGTAGTTCGGGACGTCATACATACGGGAATTATACGGATTCGGATAGGTCGGATTCTATCAAAAATCCTATTAACGGTTCGTTGTTCTGGACAGTAGTTCAACGGCATACGTACGTGCATATTCGTTTTATAAATGTGAGTTTGGCACTTAAAATTCGTCTTACATATATGATAAATTGATAAGTATTATGACCTTATTACGAGACTAATTTTATTTGTATATGATTTATAAGATGGAAAAAACATTTTAGCGTGATTATTTACCATGAAGTAAACAATTTAATAGCATAAATGTATTATAAAACGAGTTTATAGACTTTTAAACAAAAATTAACACATAAAACACTCAAGTTAAACAACTACCAATAGAAAATTTTAACCGAATAATTGTATTTAAATATAAAGTATATACAAAATCAAACAAAAATCAATCAACGAACTCCGGTCGAGAATTACCTGGGAGAGCGAGGTTGGGCGCGAACTAGGTTCGAAGTTCTAGTTCTAAATATCATTCGGATTCTAAGTTAGTTCGGATACGTTCGCGAATCATTCGTGAGGTCCATATAACTGGGAACTAGGTTCGGAGTTCAAATAGTTCGGAAATATCATTCGGATTCGGTCAGTTCGGATACGTTCGGGAATGATACGGAGAATTACTAACTAGGCACGGAATTAGATAGCAACAGCGGACGAATGAGGCATTTGTTGGATCAAGGGTCTGGATTATGCCAATTACTGGGGAAAGAGAACGGGGATGTGCAGCATTTTGGTGCGAAAATGATATACACCCCCACTCTTTACCCCACTCCCTTCTCCCATAAGATGGCACTGGTCTTAACCCTTGGATTCAATTATAATATGACCCCTATTAATCTCAATCTAAGAGATCAAGGGTTAAAAACAGTGATACCTAATAGGGGGAAGGGAGCGGGAATAAAAAGTGGGGAAGTGTAGCAGCTTCGATCTCGGTGATGCCAAAGCTTAGGTCTGACAACCGTGAGTTACTTCTTTGTTGACCCTGCGCCCGAGGCAAGATATATATTCCCTTCGTTTTTGGAAAGAGATACTTTCACTATTTCAATTTGGCCTATTTTTAAGCTAAAATGAAAAAAATGAAAGTATCTCTTTTCCAAAAACAGAGGGAGTATCATTTTCGATTCGGATGAAACCATATAAGTTTAGTCAACATCGAAGAATCATTACCGTGTACTTCTTTCTCCTCTTGCTTCATAAAGTTCTTCTTTGTGCGTACAGATCATATTTATTTATGTACTGGTTTTAGAATGATAAAATATTAGGCTTCAATGCTATTGAAGAATCATGTGCATTATAGATGAATAGTGTAGCTGATAAACTAGCCAAGCCACGGAAAACTTCTTTGTATAATCACTTCAATGGTGAATGTGAATATGCATAAAACAGATTAGTGGCTGTCGTTTATTTTAAAAAATAATAATGCCATTGGAAAGAAAAAAAGAAAGAAACCCAAGTAAAGTGGTAAGAGTATGGAACATGCACAAAAACAAGTCCACTGTCTACCGAGAGCCAAATCCATTCCTTAATCCTTACATTACTTAATTTTCCTACATCCTATTAGATTAGGAGGAAATTAATTTAGGCAATTATTTATCAAGACATGAAATAGAAGAAATGAATTTAAAATATTGGAAATTCTAATCAAAAGGATTTGGGATTAAAAGATTATTTTAGCATCAGAGTCACCAACTTACCAGGATACATCTATTAAAGATACTCCCTCCGTCCCACTATTAAGTGACCTATTTGCTTTTACATTTTGTCCCACTAATAAGTGACCTATATCACTAAACAAGGAGATATTTCTAAAATTATCATTTTAGTTAATTATTAAATATAGGCATGTTTATTTTCGTTACGTAGGTGTTTTAAAATGCTTTTCAATGGTATGAAGTTTGCGAATATCCGTGGTGTAGTTTGATAGACAAATCATTTCAAAATTTCACTAGTTATTATCCATAAGGGTATAATTGTAAACAATGCTTAAAACTACTCTTTTCCTTGCTTGCCTTAAAAATTGTGCAAACTTAAACTAGGTCGCTTAGAGCAGTTCCTATGGAAATGTTCAAATGTATTTATTTGTTCAGCCACGTGGATGGTCAAACAGGATTCTCCACTATGGAAAACAAGTGAGCGATTGATAGCTAAATGCGCGACATCAACGCTGACGCTGGCGCTCGAACTACAAGCGTTGGCGCTTTTGTGGATGACGCCAGCGACCGACCTACGAACGCCCGCGTTTGAGACACGACCGCCAACGACATCAAGAACTTTGTAACGGTCACCACCGGCTAGTTTCCACCTCTATAAATACTACTCAATTTGATCTCACAAATACACAACAATCTTTCATCCGATCAATCTTTTCTTAATTTCGATTACTCTCAATTTTTATCATGAATTCTGATTTTGATTCTTCTGGGGAGGATATGGAGATGGATGACATGTTGTACGATGAAGATGAAGAAATGTGTATGGAGTTTTTGCATCAAATGGATGAAGATGCAGATCAAGATAGAAGAAGACGAAATTTTATGTTGCAATTACAAACCGGGATCATACCAAAGCCGT
Organism: Papaver armeniacum; assembly: GCA_023531295.1. Classification (NCBI taxonomy): domain Eukaryota; kingdom Viridiplantae; phylum Streptophyta; class Magnoliopsida; order Ranunculales; family Papaveraceae; genus Papaver; species Papaver armeniacum. The sequence continues at coordinate 18,628 of JAJJWW010013833.1, read as the reverse complement.
TAGAGCCATATGAAGCTGCGACTAGAAGATGGACATAGCGGAATCGACATTTTTACCACGAAAAGCTGATGCATGATTATTTTAATCATGACTGGTGTATTCCGATCAGGATTTTCAGCGCGATTCCACATGGGCCGCAACTTGACGCAAATGATTATTGCCGAGCTTTGTCAGGTACAACCTTTATTTAATTATCAGTATGATGCACGACAAAAGGTCATTGCGGCCCTCCATATACTATTTTACGGGGTACCAGTGGATACTTTGACCTTTCAGCAAGTATGGATGAAACTTGTTAAGCACCGTCAGAATGGTGAAACAAGTTTCATGTTGGAAGCTTGAACCTTTGTGGGATCTTTGCCACTCTTCCCGACATCTTCGTTCCACATCCGGTTTGCCTTCACCACTTCTTTTGTTGTTCCACATTTGAGTGATCAAAGCTACATATTCACTAACGGCTCCTGAAATTGTGCAAAAACGATGACACAACCCTTCGACATCACGACTATGAATGTTACCGGTTTCTTCACGAAATTTTTGTAAAATCTTACCATAAAAAGTTTTTTTTCTTGAGAAATACCATTGATATCATCTAATGTATATAATACATAATTTCGCAAAGTGACTCGTCTTCATCCATCGTATACTTGGGACCACGAATTCTTGTGTTCCTTTGTTGTGATTGTTGTGTTTCTTGTTGTGTCTGTTGTGGTGTTTGTTCACTACACCATTTTAGGGATTAGCAATGGAGCCTGGACGTTGCTGACTGGGGTCACAACGACAGATTGACGTTTCAAAACACGGTGTTGCATTTTTTCACAACGGCATAAGCTCCGTTGCGACTCTTGGTCAGCAACGGGGATTCGCAACGTACTACGCCGTTGCGACGCTGTTTTATTCGCAACCAAGGTCCTGTCGTTGCTAAGTCATTTATAATTACAGAATACCCCCTAGAACTAAAATGTTATTGGTTTCCGGTTCTAATTTCTCGGTTACGGTTCTAACTTAGCAACAGATATGAGACGTTGCTAATATTTTGCAACATAAAAAAAAAGGTCAAGTCTTCATTGACCTGGTCAAAATCCATTTCCCCCCACATTTACCCCTTCAATTACCCAGTTCCCCGTATTCATCATTTCCACACATCTACAAACTACAATGTCATTCATTCATTCAATAGACGTACAAAAGTGTGTTAATTATGTAAAAGGGATTCTTCAATAGAAGTTGAACAAAAAGTTCTGATACAAATCTATGCTAAGTATCACAGCAAACTAGTGTACACATAGAAACTCACGAAATTCCTAAGTTCTTCCAACTTAAATCACTATAAGGAGCTAGATACTACATAAACTTACAAATCTTGCAATCAAAGCAAGGGACCTACCGGGCCGCCGCTTTGTTCTCCAACCTTCGATCTCACAACAGAGCATCATTCAATTAACTCGCTAACAAAGCACCACAAATTCTTCCAATCGATATCGCAAATGAGCGTTTATAGAGCCAATTTAGTGTAATAATATATTGGATAAGTATATAATACTATGGTTTCTTGGTTATCATTTCTTTATTGCCATCAGTTTGATAAGTTCCTAGTGAAGAACTAGACAAAAATACAGTGGACAGTGAACTCTTTAACTTCAACTAGAAGTGGCTACAATATTCCTAGTCAAGTCATTACTACCATGAATTAGTCTTAGTATCTCGAAAGGAAAAGTGAATAACACAAGCGTAACACTTTGAATCAATTGTTACTATTCGATAACAAATAAACTCGCCACATATTTAATCCTATAGTATTGTCCCAAAATTCAAAGCTTCTTACCTCTCCCAATAAAGTCTTCATTTGTAGATTTTGCATGATCTTTTCATCATCTATCTCTGAAGTCTCCACCATCATCAAACAAATCCTAGGAGGCACCCTGTAACAAATAAACTGATGTTCAAAACATGTCAAAATTAGCACTTATGTACATTAAGTATTTGCTTACGATAAGATAATTTGCTTCTTGGGATACAAGGCGCCGTGTACCCCGCTTCAATGCTCCAACGCCGATGATGAACTAACTGGAAAAAAGTTGAACCCAAGTTATTTTCTATCTATCTCATCACATCAAAATGCCAATGCCCAATTTTGGAGTCCAAAGATTCGAATTATCTCAAGAGTTCAGAAAAAAAGAAAAAACCTGATGAAGTCTAGCTCTTTGGTGAAAATTACATCCTCACAAGACTCCACTGCCTGAATGAAGTGTTCAACCTTGCTCAAACAAAGCTAGAGAGCAGCGAAATCAAAAGATAAGATCAGTCCCACTACTTAATTCCAGAACATTATAGTAAGTATGCTTAATGAGGCAAATCCATTTACCAACAATGAGAAAAAAAAAGTTGTCAAAGCTAAAGTACCTTTCTAGAGTTGGTTATATACCCCTTCATTTCCCCAAACTCTTTCTATAGACAGAATAAGAAAGTTGATGGCACCCCCGAATATCAATCGACCGGACAACATGAAATGCAGTTAAAATAATGTCTCAGAAAACTCCGCCTCATAAAGCATTCTTACAAGTTCCTCTAGAGTAAATACAACATACATTTGAAATAAAACAAGGAATCATCGAGCTAACATAAGAAAATCATTTCCAACAAAGAAACATATAAAGGTGAAGTCGTCCACAAGACGACGTTCAAAACCAATCTCAAATGGTGGATTAGGAATTTTCATCTCGTAACCCAAGTACTCTTGAAGTGTCCAGATGTTTACGAACTGCAACTTGGTAAATGGAACTAAGGATAACATCCAATGCGGACTTCTAGACCAGATTGAATTCAAGACTGACCTGGTATGGCTTCTTCGCTATTTGTTGATGTATGTCCTCGTTTCATCTAACATCCCGTAACATAGCACCGTAGCAAGTGTTTTGTATTAGAAAAACACATTATAAGCAGCAGATGCCTCGCAACAAATGCTTGAATTTTAAAATAAATATAAAAAATGTTTCCATTAAACTGAAGCAATCTTTACAACTATGAAAAAAAAAATACTTACTAACTAAACCATTTTGGTGATGTGTCATATAGCTCAATGCAACAAAAGCTAATATCAACTTCAACTTCATATTCATTTTCCTTTATGAAAATAAACAAAAACAAAAGCTAATATCACTTGTCCAAAACAACAGAAGTTAGAGAATTATAATCTATAAGCAACTGCAGTAGTTGTTTATTAATATATCAAAATGCAAACTGTAAGTAACTGCAGTTGTGGTCAAGAAGCATTAACATGGAAACTAAAAGCCAAAAATGATCATTTCAGTAATGGTATGGGATCGCCCTCTTATAGCTCTCCATCACTGGTTTTTAAGGTCCTACGGAGTCACCTGGCGTGTCAATTGTAAAAAGCTTATTTTATTCTTCAACGCCTCCATTCTTCCCTATTTGAAATTCCCAATTCTTCAATACTACTGTAACCCCAAGTTCTGTAAACTAGTGCAATTTAAATTAAGTTTCCAAAATAATATACAAACAAAGATATCATTCGATAATGAATCAAAACGGCATAAATTTAGAACATTCCACCTTTAGAATAAACTGGAACGCTATGCATGCCAATGCTGTAGTATGCCCAGGAGTAACTTTAATCACAAAGCCTTAGAAATTTTATAAGCAACATATCCCCTATTCTAAACGATCACAACCCACCCACAAATCACTGAAATAAGTAAAGTATGAAATAATTATTTTTACCCCTTCTTTTCATAATTCAAGATTTTCATCGAACACTTTATGTCCAGTTTTATTTGTGTCAAGAGGTGTGTCTCTCCTTGTTGTATTGAGCTCATCATATATCTTCTTCACCTGCAAATTCATGTTGGAATATATCCAAAAAAAATTAAGCATTCACAAACACTGAAAGATTTTTATTTCAACCATTCACTTCCTGAAAAACAGGGACAACAACTAGTCTTCTTCAGCTATGTTAAAAACACCATCTAACTCCATATAAAACTCATTTAGAATTGGAATTTAGCCACAACCCATCCTTCTTGATCAAGCTAAAACTTACATAACTTTGATTCCTTTCTATTAGTAACTACCAATATTAACGACAAAAAAATCAAATAACTTAAAAACGGTAGATTAAGCTAGAAAAAAGGAACACAGTTAATCTGGCTGCAAAATCAAATAACTTAGAAATGGCAGATTAAGCTAGAAAAGAAATAACACGCAAACATCCCTACCTCATGCTTAAATAAAACCCATCACTAAAATTCAGCTTATCAATTAAAATTCACATGAATTAATCATTGAATAGAAACCCTTAATTTACATTTTCTTCAACCTCCTGAGTTTGAATCGACACTTGACTTAACACCACCACCATAATTCACCAGGGTTCTCAACTGATTCTATATCTACTCTTTATTTCTTCCTCTCAAGAGCAAAACCCTAATTTCTTTTCTTCTCCCACAACTCAATCAATAGCAACACTGTCACGTCCCCCCTCGATTAATCAAGCTAAAAGACTCCTATGAATCACTCACTTAATTAAAACTCAAATCTTCTGATTTGAAATCGAAAGAAAAACGAAGAAGAGGAACCCAAACTGAAACTCAAAGTCCAGACAGAGAAGCAGCAAAAACGATGCAATTAGGGTTTGCAAAAATAACACACATTAATTAAATCTGGAGAGAAAAAAATCAATTAAATCTGATAGAGAAAGAAATCGTGAGAGTTGATTGGAATTAAATCTTGAGACTTGAGTTGTGATTCTCCAAAGAGAACTAGGGTTCTTCAGAGCTGCAGATCCAGAATGAAAGAGAAAAGATGAACCTTCTATGGCTGGGAAATGAGGAGGAGGAAATATAAAGCACATAACTCCGAAGGGTGGAAAAAAAAGAAAGAAGGCTTGACCAAAGTTTGACTGGGGCGTGTTTATCAGCTCTAGTGTTCCCGACCACACACGCGCTTCACATGCTTGAACGAGCGCAGTTGCAATTCACAACCTTACATATGCGGTTGCAAAATTCGCAACAGATCTCCGTCGTTGCGAAATATTAGCAACGGGGATTAGCAACAAAAATTTCGCAACGGCACTAGTGCCGTTGCAAATCCCTTAAAATGGTGTAGTGGTTGTTGTGATCGTTGTTGTGAGGATGCCATATTTGTTAAAGATGAAATTTTTCTGAAAGATTGAATTGATATGAATAGTTTTGTTTGAAAAGAAAAAGAAAAGTTAGAGACGGTATGGAAATTGTGTAATGTTAAGGAAGGTGTGAGTCTAAGTCTGTAGACGAAGTGAATTTATAGGGAAAGGAAAGGAACGAGGGTGCCGGGATGGGATGAGCAGTTGGCGCTCTTAGAAAGAACGCGACGACATTATCAAAGACTCTAGCGCTTTATCTGAGGACGCGCGATGGAGATGCAAACGCTGGCGATTTTCTTTCGGACGCCGGCGTCATAAGAAATGTCGCCCGTCTTTAACACAGACGCGCGCTGGATGTTACGACTCAATGTTCAAAGCAACAGATTTGATGATTTGAACATCCATTTTTCATGTTTGTTCATTCCATAGTGGGAGCAAAATGAACAAACTCTGAGTTTGTTCATTCCATAGGAACCCTAGTTAGCAATTCGGCGAATAATTCACGAACTATTCCGAATCGATACTCTTCACGAATTATACGCGTGCGTTTCTAACACCGACCCTAATACGCGTACAATATGAAGTAACCGAATAATCCGCGAATTATTCGTGGATCCGGTAATTCGTCCGTTGGTTCGGTGAGAATATTTGACTCGGTCCGAGTTTGACTCGGCCCCATCCATTAATATTTCCCTTTACAAAAAATGTTGAAAGTAAAGGGAACCGAACCTGAGTTCTTAGATTCACCTGAACAAACCCAAACCACTGTGCCAAGCCACTGATTTTTGTCAAAGGTTACACATTTTTTCTATATAATGCATTTTCACTTCATATTAAATGTATTTCCCACCATCTAAACCGTATATATACATAAAATGTATATAAATTAGTCACTTATGGTTATAAAAACTTATTAATTTATTATATATGTCTGCCGAATTTTGTACGCCGAATACATATCTCGAAAACGAATTATACACGTACGTATGCCATTCCGAACTACTCCCGAACCACGAACCGTTGACCGGATTTTTGACCGAATTTGATTTTTACAAATCCGAATAATACCCATACGTTTTCCGTTCCGTACGTATGCCGAATCCCGAATTGCTAACTAGGATAGGAACTGCTCTTAATAGTGGGACGGAGGGAGTAATACTTTAATTTTCCCATCACTTAGCCATCATGGTCATTTACGTCAAGTCCCAAGCAGTACATAAGTCAAGCTATCAATCATGATATTTATTATTCCGTACAGAGTAAGTCGCGTGATCGCTGTCGTAGGCGTCAAAAATAAATTACACTTTCTTACTACTCAAAATATATAATGAAGCAAGGGCAAGAAAGGATCGTTCCCACAGAGAGGACTTAGGTTGTCAAATTATTTCGGTTTCCTATAAATAACACTGGGGGTTTTCTGATTTTTATATACTAAAATAAAATAAAAGCAAACAATAAAGGTAAACAAATCAAATCAAGGATGAGAAAGTATTGGTCATGTATTTCGTCTTCAATCACAAACATGTTTTCAACACAATAACTAGAATTGATATTTTAATCGATTCTCAACTTTTATCAAAGGCCCTAGAATACCTTGATCGCAAGTATATCCCGCAAATCTCCTCATGTCATCAACAAACACATTAAAAGATGCGAATATGAATTCTATCTAAAAGAACAACCTAACGTGTAAAAGCACTAATCAAGTTTAATTCCCTAGATGCATTAAGTTCTATGAAATCAGGCCAATCAAAGCAATCGAACATGTAAAAGCACTAATCCGATTTATCAAAGGTTATGGTTCACATAAGATCATAAGAATATATCACTACAAACTATAATCTTATTTATGCTACTTGCAATCAGGAATTATCACTTTTGCGTATAATAACCCTAATCTAGCAATAAAGATTAAAGCAAACTCAATCGATTCGCGACTCGACTAAACAAGCATTCAAATCATGTAACAATATTAATAGTAAATCATAATCGATAATATGGAGACAAAACTAATTTATCATATTAAAACCCATATTTGGAAATCCAACTTATTCCATAACCAAAAGAAAACTCTAGCTCATATTCATGGAGTTCATAACAAGAAGGAAGAGAAAATCTTTCATGGTTCTAAACCCTAGAACAAAAGTAGAGGCAAAAAGAGATATTAGATATTTTTTTTCAAGAGATGGAACAGGGGACCCCTTATATAGCTTTTCACTTCTCCACCCAATTTCCAAGTCTAGGTCACGGTTTTGACATAGCAAAATACCAACTGGGTCATGGGACAAGCACTATAGCCCATAAACTCAGTTCCGCTTCAGAAAAACCCACAAGCCCAGCTGGTCCAAATCCGTCTGAGTCATGAATCGGATCGGATCGGATCACCGAGTTGACTCGCTGTAGAAGAAATCCATCGTAGTCTCTCCGATTTTGGAACAATCTCCATGCCAAATTCAAGCCATTTTCTTCTTCCCCGCACAGCTTTGGTTCCTAGCATTCATCTAACAATTCATTCACTATATCAAGACAATTTCGTATGTCGCTACCACCTCCCTTGCTTTGCCAATCGCAAAGACCGCCAAAACCCTTGAATCCACCAAACATGAACCACCACTCATTACTTGTTATACAATTGCGCCATAAACCTATCTCAACTGCTCGCCATTGCAAACTGCGATCGCATCGAGCCATGGCGACCACAATCTTAAGCCAACATATCGGCATCTTGTACTTCTCTATCCGAGCCGAATCCATCGGTTCCTAGCTCCAAATGCTCATCTCTCGTCAGAGCTTCATCACTGCAACAACTTCTCAATCCCGCAAAGCAATGCTTCCCATTGCACACACAAACTCATAATCCATTGACGGCTCCATAAAACCAATGTCTTTGTGTTTCTTGTCTCACCTGAACTGCACTCTCTGCTCCAGTACCAGCGAGCACACTCAGTTCAATGCATTTCCAGTACCACCAATTCGTTACTTCCACTCAACACTTCAGCTATCTCATCTGCATCACAATCCCATGCCAGCACCACCTCATCTCAATACTCTTCTTATCCAACCAAGCCATTTCAATCATGACATTGCAGTAGCAACTTCAACAACATCAGTGCAATCCCATCTCTTATGTCTCGAATTATCTCAAGAACAACATCTTCATCTCTCACAGACCGAACCCATCATTCAATGACATTGACCATGAACTTCACATTTCTCTTGGCTCAATCACCTCAAAAACATCCACTGAATCCATGGCAACAAACACAACACCACCATTTCAGTACCACCACAGACTTCAACCCTGTAATCTCAGCTCAAACCCCGAAACTCATGGATAGCCAGACTTCCCCGCAATTGCTCCTTGGACCGCTTAACTCCAACACTAAGACCACCGCATAACTACCTGTCTACAGTTTCCATCTGAGACTGCAACCATTGCATTTCTTTGCTCATCCTAGCTTTATTAGCCCAGCTCAGGCCACCTGCAACAGCATCTCCCTTGCCTTCATTAACTTCTAAATCCATCTCTTCCTTGACTGATTCACAACCAAACCCATATTGCATCTGAATTCAACCTCCACCAAGCATTCTACACTTCAGCATAACCTTTCTCCATTTCCTCTCTTTGATCCAACATCAGAACCTTAACTCCATCATTCAAACACAAACCCATGTCCAGTTCCTTCTTCTCCGTAATCACCACCAACATCTTAGTTTCATCCATCACTCAAATTCAGATCTCCGAGCCACAAACTCAGTTGAATCGCACTGTTGAGAACCCAAAACTCGTCATTCATCCGAGACTCCACCATCTCAACCACCAGATTTCAATTGATACACCAGACAAGCATCAGCACCTCAGTTACATCTCTGGCCAACAAAACCCTTGAATATCAGACTCAGACACCCTACCTTGCAATTTGTCACAGACCCACCAGTAATTCGAGCCATTCCTTCTGAATCTGCAATTTCTCGAACTCAAATAAAACCTCAAACTATCATCATCTCTCAAATCACAACAAGAATGCTACCCAAACTCGAATCGAGTTTAACTCATCGTTCTCGACTTCATTTGACCCGAAACAACACAAATCTTCCATATTTCACAAAATTCAAACATCTCAATCCTAATTCTTTTGTCAATTTCTCTCAATCTCCATTACAAGTTTGGAGATTCATCTCATCAAGAGAGGAATGTAAATGTTTTGTCTGAAAATAGATGAGTTCGACCTAACTCGGTCTATTAGTGTGGGACGGCTATTGACACCCATGGGTGCCTTTAGCAAATTTCACTAGACTTCAACGGGTTGTCCCTTATCTATGACTGGGCTCCGAGTATCGCTCGCCTGTGAAATGACCAAATTCCGCTCCTTGCTCAAAGTGATTGATTTTTCTTTCTTTTGCTCATAATGACTCCATTGCACCTGATAAACTCAAAAGTAAACATAAGATATATAATTTACAAGAAAACTCGCAAAGAAAGCATAAATACTAGATATAAAATTAGGTGTTTTACGACACCTATCATCGCGATTAAGAGATCTGTCAAAACTGCATGCAAGTTTCGGTAGACCTATATTCTTTAGTATGGAGTATGGACATGGACCCTATTGTATGAAAACTTGTCAGCATAAGCTTTTTCTTTGTTGTGGTTAACTAGTGGATGATTGGCACTCAAAAACCACGGTCGCTGATGATAAAGTATATCCAAACGTTAAAGAACGTGGAGCCTTTCTTTTGGAACGGAACGCAAAACTACTGACAGACTTATCGGTGAATTATGCAAGATGCATGTTTTGCTTGCTAGCTTAGAGAATCAGAGTGAAAGAGAAGAGTGAGACTGAGACCGTGTCCAAGGCTGCTAATGCGTGAGGCTGTTCATGGTTGGTTTTGGCTCGATTTCTAGCCAAACCAAAACCGAAACCAATACTATTGGTTTCTAAAAATCTAAACCAAACCAATCCATTAATTATTGGTTCGGTTTCTAAATAGTTTTAGCCGGTTTCGGTTTATTCCATTGGGTGAATGGAAAACCGACTGTTTGTCAGTTTTCTGAAATTGACAATTCAAATCTTTTAAAAAAATAACGATTGATTTTTTTAACCTACCTACAGAATGTAAATAACACACAAGCGTAGTTCATAACTCAAGTTTATAAGCATAGTTCAAAACATAAACATTACAGATTCAAAATACATAAACTCCAAGTTTTGCATGCTCCAAATTCATAACTCAATTGAAGATTCTGGCGAATGCTGACCGGAGACGAAGAAAAGAAGAAGAGAAAAAATGAACTCGTCTGGGGTAAGGGTAGAAATGAGGTTTACAAAGAGTGAGATGGACTGGGGTAGATTAAATCTATCCGATTTTAATCAACGTCCTATACTTATCGGTTTTCCATTGGTTTTTGGTTCAGTTTTCAGGTCAAACCAAAACCGAACCAGTACTATCGGTTTCCAATTTATTTTACCATAACCAATCCATTAGTAAATGGTTTCCATTGGTTTTTGGTTCGGTTTTCAGGTCAAACCAAAACCGAACCAGTACTATCGGTTTCCAATTTATTTTACCATAACCAATCCATTAGTAAATGGTTTCGTTCGGTTTCTTCCTAATCGGTTTGGTTCAAATACCCGGCTCGGCGGAAAACCGAAACCATGTTCGACCGAGTAATGCGGATACCGTGCTATACCGCAGTTTATCCTTGTTTTGTCTTTTGTCCTACATGAAAACCTATTGTGGGAATTAAATAAATACCCTCCTTTTCATGGGTTTCACAAACACCCTTAAAAACTTTATAAATACCCCTAAAGGGTATATTTTAAGTTTTTAGGTATAATTTTGGCACATCTAAGATTATATTAAGTCAATTCAACCTCCCGTGGGAGGTTGGGTTGATTTTTCACGCTGTCAAGAACATACTAGTTCATTTTCATTATCCAAAAAGTACTTAGTTCATTTTCATTATCCATTTAAAATAACCCCTTAGGGTATTTGTGAAGTTCATAGGGTATTTGTGAAGACCTTGAAAAGGAGGGGTATTTAATTAATGTTCCCTAACTTATTTTATCACTTATCTTGATTTTGTTACAGCCGACCTAATTTGGTACCCGTTAATTTTGATATATACGACATAATTTGGTACCTTTATTAGCAATTTTACGCGCACGTCTATCAAGGTTATTATACGCGCACGTCTCAAATCCTATAACAAGGACGTCAAACTAACGATAATTATTAGGGTAATTAAAGTCCAATTACTTATACACTACCGGTCAACACTTGTAATTGGCTAAGGGCACACTAGATTTTACCAATTCAATTTTGTGCACACTCCTTCAAAGAGTGTTGATTTTACACCTTCTAAACATTGGTGTATGTTTGAGTACCAAGGATGCATGATGTCTTTCCTGCAACTCCTTACAAACTTGCATGATGTCATTTTCCAAGTTAACTAATATTCAGGAAAGCTTATGTTGTTGTTGTTGTGCATTAACCCGTTGGGCGTGTTGTATCAAGAGACGTTACAACAAAGGCTATATGCCTAAACCCAAGCAAAACATATTATTAATAGGATCAAAATGACTAATGAGATGGATCACACTCTTCAACTTGGAACAGCAACACTACAATGCTGCAACATTTAGTGATATATGAGACTAGTCTACACGCTATAGACTCATGATAGCATCTTGTCACAGCCTTTACAAAGAGATTGCCCTAGGAGGAAATACAACTTCTGTCAAGGTTATTATAGGCGCACGTCTCAAATCCTGAACCATGTACGTGTTATTTGGAACATAGAGCGTCTATCAAGGTTATTATACGCGCACGTCTCAAATCCTGAACCATGTACGTGTATATTATGAACCCAACCGACCTACATGTACAGGATCTTCTGTGATGTGGGAATGGCTCCACCATTGATTAAATTTTTATTTTTTTGGTTGTTAAAACGCCACCACTGATTAATTTTTCGTTTGCTAAAGTAAAACGTAAGCATGATTAATATGTAGTAATGCCAATAAAACATATATAGGGAGGAGACGTTGGCTGAGAACAAAAATGCGGTTGCCTGCGAATTTGGTCCAAGGTCAAAGAGATTGTTTTGGAGCTAACACTTACATTCAACCAAAAATACTAAAACAAATATGTTGTGCTTGATAGAGATTCAGGTTTTACTATTGTTACGCTAACAATTACGATGGTTAGCTAATCTGCTGAGATAGTGCACTAATAAAATAAATAAGCATCCTAATCTGAATTTTTCTTCTTTTTGCGAAGACGGGATCCAGAGTCATCCTTGACTCTTTTCTTGCTGCTGCTGCTCCTGCTATCACCTTTATCTTCAAATTTCCCTTCTTTTTTCTTTTTCTGCTTTGTTGACTTCAAGCTAATGATCCCTCCTGAACCAATCTTTCCAGACCCATTCCGTAAAGCTTCCTCAAAAGCAGCTTCTTTGTCCACAATTGCGTAACGCTGCAGAAATTCCGGGTTCAACATACCCTCACTTTCGGCTTTCATCTTTCCCATGACTTGTTTTGCTGCAGCATTCAGATCGTCCTCCAAGGATATACTGTGAGGTAACATTTCAACCTTTTTAAGACAAGGTAGTGTTGATTCAGTCTCCTTGCCTGCAACCTTGTTCAGATATTTGTACAACTCTCGCAATGTTTTGGTGAGCAGTATCAAAATGTCTGACCTATTTAACTTCAATTGTCCCTCGGCGGAAGTAATATCTTGATTTTGTAAGCCCATGCAGAGTAGAAGGGAGGCCTGCACTGGAGATAATGCAACTGGAATCTTCTCCTGGAAATACTTGCGAGCGAGAATAGGAAAAAGGTCAAGGATCACACTGAAATCTACACGGCGGCTTATATAGGCTTCCAATCTGTTTAAATCATGGGATGATAACACTCCTTTCGGTGCAACAGGATCACTCTTTGTGAAATTAATCTTCGGGTCAAAAACACTCATTGCAAGCGTACATTCCATTGCTTTAAAACTAGAGCCCAACAACCTGGCAAACCGTGTTCTGAAATCTTGATAAAACGGAGATAAGAAACCCCATTCATCAGATCCACTTGCTTCAATATCATCGTTAGTTAGCGGCTTGATGACCATGCATGTGTGTTCGCCGGTCATAGCATTCGGTGTTTGACATATATGAAAAGGAGCAAATTTCTGTTTCCTCCAAAAGCGAAATAGACCTAAGGTAAGCCCGAACGAGACACCAACATAATGGAGTTTTTCAGGTCGACGCTCAGTAAGATGCACCAGTAAATGTGGAAGGTTAGATCTCGGCTTTACAGTTTCTTCCAGCAACGAAACCTTTTCAGCTGCTTCTGTTACACTAACAGCGCGTGTTTCCTCGACTTCCTTCTCCGCATCAATCACATCAATTGAAGTCAGTTGCCCTTCATAATACCTTGTTAGAAGTTCCACTGCAATTGAACCATATCCAAGTTTCATGGCACTTGGGTGGACAGCAATGCGGACTATTCGAGCACCTGAAAGACTTGCAAACTTTGAATCCTGAAATTGCTCATAAAACCTCCACGGAATCTCATCTCCATGAGGTTGACGCCCATCCTCCAAACTCTTCAAGACAGACTCATGAGAAATCTGACCTTCTAGGCAGACCTGGATAACACACAAAATATCTGGAAGCTGATTCTTAGACTTATCAACAGGACCAAGTAAAACAAATAAATGGTGCGCTGGAGCATCAGCCATTAGTTGCAAGTCATCTGGAGAATTTTTATAGTGAGACGACACATAGACAGCCATCATACGCTGCAGAAATAATTCACTGTCTATGTGATAAGAGAAAAGAGTATCGCGATTGACATAATAAAGATCGCACTCAGTTGGAAGAGGTAAAGTGGTGATATTAGGCATGACGCTTGTGGCATCCAAGCAAAGTATGCCATTTAGCCATGACTCAACTGGATCACCAGGAGCATACCTGATGGCCTCGCTTAATTCCACCTTCTTAAAAAGTCTTCCGGAAAGAACCCCTTCCACACTTTTATTATTCTGGCTCTGCTCTTCCAACTGCCGCAGAAGCTTGAGAGATAAGGAGCGGCCAGTACCTTCATACCCATTGACAGTAGAAGAAATGAATATCAAATAAGGCCCGAATAAAGACCTTACAATGGGCAATGGTATCGCTGCCGCTTCGTCGATAACTAAGAGCTCAGCCTGGGAAAGCTTTTCATGCTCATGTGGTTGTATGTACTGAATTGTCTGTCTGTGGTGCTTGTAGACATTTATCCGCACAATAACTTTGCCAACACCTTCAACCAAATCATAATCTGTATGCTTGTCATACCCAAGAGCAGTGAAACCCTTAACGACATACTCAAACAGGGTTTTCACATTTCCAGGTACAGGTGCGGTCACAAAAATATTTGAATACCCTGCAGCTATAGCCCCTGCGATTGCCAGACCAAGTGCAGCTGATTTCCCACGGCCACGAGCAGCAAGCAGAGCGATAGTGCTCTTCAAAGTCTTATCCAGAATCGAATCAAGGAATGAAATTACAGCTTTCCCCTGGTCAAGTGTCTTGCAATTATTTATTATTGGACCAACAGGGAAATCACCATTAAGCTGTTCCTTTAGATTCTTCAAATCATGCTGCGATTCTGAAAGTCCCTCAGAACCCTCGGTCACTGCAACTGGTTCGATAGACCTGATGTGGGATGAAATCGGTAACACATTCAGCTCATCGTCCATAACCACACAAGCCTTACAGGAAGCTAAAGAGAGTAAGAAGCGCTCGTTAAAACGCGGTGCAGTTGCTCCGAACTGAGATTCTGCGCGAAATCTTTCGTGAACATCCATAACCATGGAATAGAGACTAGTGAGTGACGAAAGCGAACGAATAAGCAGCACAACCAATCCACCACCTTCTACTGTTTCAATTGTTCTTGCAAGAAGATTCGGCGTCAGTGCCTCGAAATCCTGGAGAATGCAAATGCCGAATTCACGACCAAGAATCTTTTCTGAGTCTTTGTATTTGCAATATTCCAGCTTTACACTTAGTTCAAAAATTGTAAAAGAATCAGCCTTCTCAGGATCAATTAATCCACTCCGTTTTAATTTCATCGTCTGCTTTTGCCGTTTTTTCTGGTGACTGCTACGATCAAGCTTATCCTTGTAGCACCATAATACATTAGGAAGAGGCTTAATCACTGATTTAGCATACATGTAATGGAGATTAACAATCTGATCACGATATTTATCACCAACAATCACGAAAAAAGATCTGTGATTAGTTTTAACACCATTTTCTAACAGTGTTCTAATACGGTTGTCAATCTTCTTCCTCATTCTGTCTCTCTCTCTTTCTCTAAGCAATCACGATCCACAACTCACACTTTTAGGGTTCGGGAAAGGGGAGAAAGAGAGAGATGAAGAATAACTGAGAATACAGCGGCGGTGAAAGAAGAGAATTAGGGCTTCTTCAGTAGATAGGCAGTGAGGGCTGCACATCCACACTACCCGCTAAGGATCTTATCCGACCCATTAAATGACGGGTCGGGTAGGATGGGTGACGGGTATAACCGCCCCCCTACATAAGAGATGATTTCAAGGCTGTTTGACAGGGAAAAATATTCTACAAATAAGAAATCAAATCATATATTTGAATGAATGAAACTCCAAAGTATTTCCCTTACCATATCATGTCATAGTGCCATATCTCTTTCACAGAAATGTCACCTACAATAATGCAACCTTTTTTGGTAAGTAGGAAAGAATGCCTGACACCTAAATGACCAACGATATTTACAGTTTCCTGTTGAAATTGATAGGTTAAAGATAATGGGGGTAGATTGTAACTTAAGTGTCTGGACGGAACCAAACCAAACATAATCAGTTGTTCTCCATTAACCATTGACAAAACTAAATTGAAACTGTAGTAATGAAATTGACTACGCAGCTGCGCTCAACAAAAACATAACATGACAGTACTTAAAAACACTTTGCCAGAAGCATGAGCATCAGTTTCAATATTGCAGAGTAGACTTGTGAATACGCTTCTTTTTGTTGATGTTCTTCGTGTAACCTTCTTCTTCAATCGTCATCTATGGTGACGGAATAAGCACTAAGATCCCCAAACAACTGTGCAACAAGAAAATGAGAAATTAGAAATTGAACAAACTCAGCAAATTCTTTCTTGTTACTCTACAAGCACATATCAGTGAGTTGAATAAAACAGTGGCAGTTCAAGACAATTTTAGATTCTGTCAGTATATTTTCTAAAAAGTGACAAACCCAACAAACAATTATCTTGTTGCTCTACAAGCACATATCAGTGAGATGGAACTGATTTTATGCCTTCACATTGAACTGCTGGCTAGGAACTGAATGATAGTTTTGATAAGTGATGGATGAATATGCTTTAGGTGCTAGTATTTTTACGCATGAAAATATGGAGTTGAACTTGTATTTGCTAAATCTAATTCAAACTTCAAATACAGTAGAAAGTTTGTAAAAATGAAAGACCCAGTCATATTTTTCGTAAACTGAAACCCAAAACCACCATACGAACTGTTGCTAGATGGGATTCTTTGTGCAAACCACCATGAGAGGGAGTTATGCTCTGCAATCTTATCTTTTACTAATACAGAAGAAATATGGACTTTCGAAAAATCTGATGGTTGGGGCGGGAGCTAGACCCGAACAAACACTAGAATCAAGTCTTGGAACCAAAAGTGGTATTCACAAAGATTCGGATGCAGGATAAGTAAAAGCTTCACTTACCCCCCGTTCTTTGTTGATGTAGACCTCCACTGGTTGCAACAAGCAGAGAGCCATTCGACTTGTGCTCACTTACAACACCTAAAATTCATAACAAAATGTGAATAGAAGAATACTAGACAACTGAAGAGCAGCATTTAAAATTGCTTTCTCATTCCAATATATAACACAAACAAATAATCAAAATTAGCCACTGAGGTTTAATAAGGCCAATATGTATTCCCATAAAGGGGGGCACTAGATGTTAATATTGCTAGAAGAACATTAATGAATATACATGGTTCTGTTAAGTTTTTGCAAATGAGTTGAGCATTATGGTTTCCTTCCCTTTACCAGGGACCTGTAGATAACATCCTAGGCACTAGTCGTACCTCTAGATCCTTGATCTCGGGATCGTAGCTTCTGTCCCTTATGTCATTTTTTTCAAGGGTTTGGTCTCGGATCGTAACAAAGGTTGGAAAATCTGAAATTGCCAACTAGTTAATCACTGCTTGACTTGCATCATTCCAAACAAGTGTACAAATACTACGGAGTAACAATAAAATGTAATTGCTGTCAATAGTCGGAGGGAAGCAGCTTAACTGGATTCATAAGAACATACATAAGATTGTATTCAAGTTCTAAAATGTTTTGATTATTGGGTATGCACTTTCACTCCAAGAGACAAAATAATGTTGCACATTTAATAGCCCACCACTCCGTTACTTTGTTTCGGTTAGAGGACTAGAATGCAATCTTACCACACTGGTCAGGGAACTGCATCCAATTGGATATGTTGGATTCTTAAATTTAACTTCAGATTATCCAAAATGAAAAGCAGCAAAAACTTCAGGTGCATTGGTGGGATATCTGTTGCTTTGCTGCCAGTTTAAGAAAATAAAGACACACTTGTATGCTATGTTACTTTCTGTTTAAAGGCCACACACATACCTTCCTAGAGCACACAAAGCAGAATATGTAGGACAATACCATTTTGTTCAAGTTTTGAAAATTTTGGATCAAGGGGAAAAGGAGAAAGCAATACATGACATGATTAGTATTCAAATGACAACAATTGCCATTCCCCACAAAAACCATAAACAATTAACTTATTGGTATAATTCTCTATATCAGCAGCAACACTAAAAAGCACTTAGTCCATCCAATATTCAATTTCAAATAATTTCTTCAAATACAAATGAAATCACCAAGCAATACAACATATTTCAGATATAGAAAGAAAAACCCATTCAGATTATTAAAAAACAAATGACAATTATGTGATTATGGGCTTACCTCAAGATTGGAACAATGTCTTTTCCATCAGATTTTGGTGAAGGAGGGCCGGAATTAGAGTGCCAACGAACCAACCAAGTAAAGGGTTTCAACCGAGACCCTTAAAATGAAAGATGAACATGAGATTGAGAAGAGTGAGGTCGAGGGTTAGAACTTAGAACTGGGAAGGAAGGGATTGGGATTTTCTGTGTTTGATTCGGGGAGAAGAAGAAGCAAGATATAGAGATAATGAAGTTTCTATTTTACCCTTGAAATGTTTAAATTTAACGAAAAATGGGCTGGAGGAAATTAACGAAAAAATGGGCTGGAGGAAAAACAATGGAAGGGTAGGATAATATGGAGCTTTACCCGTGAGTAACCTTATCCATTTGAGGGGCGTAAGAAATCTTTAATCGTCACCCTGCCCATCAAACGATGGATACTGGTAAAATACCGTTGAGGATGGTG